>JADBJO010002493.1:182500-192500 GCA_016801955.1 Conus betulinus
AACTAACTTTAATCAAAGATGCTCTGAATAGACAGCTTAGAGGGTCGTCTTTAGAAGTGTCAACAGAAGGACGAAGTATCAAACAAATCAAACCATATTTCCACACACCTGTCTGTCTTTCTACATCTAAAGATAAAGCCACTTCCTCGTCATTAGCATATAAGTGCAAATGTACTTATAACCAGAATCATTTTTTTTTTAATGATTCTTGGTATAGCAATTATATTGTTATGCTACGAAAACAAGCTGCGCAGATACGTAAGAAAGGGGAGGAGGAAAAAAAAAAATAGTGTGGGGATTGCAATAGGAGGGGGGGGAGGGTGGAAGGGTGGGGGATGGGAGGGATGAAGAGATGAGGAGGGGATTGATAGGGGTGTAGGGATGGGGTGGGGTGGGATGGGAGTAGGAATGACTTGCAGGCATAGGATGATATCAAAGTCAACCAGAATATATTACCAATACTTCTGAGAGTCTTCAATCAATATCACAAGTTCTTTTCTTTTTTTTTTTTGGGGGGGGGGGGGGGGGGGGGGAGGAGAGAGAGAGAGAGAGAGAGAGAGAGAGAGAGAGAGAGAGAGAGAGAGAGAGAGCTAGAGAGAAGAATTCAGAACTCAGAGAACCCTTATTTGGTCAAGGATTAAGATTTTAGGCAGAACCTAGTCTTCCAATCTGTCACAGAGAGAGAGAGAGAGAGAGAGAGAGAGAGAGGAGAGAGAGAGAGAGAGAGAGACAGACAGACAGACAGACAGACAGACAGACAGACGTGTCGCAGACAGACGGACGGAGGGAGGGAGAGCAAGCAAGATAGGAACAGAGAAGAGAAATGGAGATATTGAAAGCAAAGAAGACGATTGTGCTCAATCCTGCCCTCCTCCTGTATTTTTCCCTCTTTCACCCCCTTATTCCCATCTCTTTTCATCTACTCCTGCCCACCCCTCTCGACCTCTGCCTACACTCTTTCCACAGTTCTGATCAGCACTTCTTCGTAATTATCATCATCTCCAGTCATTAGCAATAATTGAGAGGCAATTTGCCTATTTGAATCACGTGTCATGTCCTATCAAGACGGGACAGTCGCAAACCGGATATGGGTGGTCTGAAGCGTTGGCCTCCATGGCGCTTTCATTGGTCCAATGACAAGCTGCACTTATCAAAACGCTTTTTTTTTCCTGTTTAGCGATGGATACTGATATAATGACATAAGCACGCGAGGAATGAATGTGGTGAAGCAGTGGGGTGGAAGGTGGTGGTGGGTGGGTGGGTGGGGTGGGGGGGGGGGGGGGGGGGGGAGGGAGGGGAAGAGGGGAGGGGGGCCATCGTTTTTACTTAGGGAAGAAGAGGGCGAGCGGTCGTTCCAAGCAAGCGAACCGCGTGTCTGTCGTCACGTACGCCTTTCACGCTGGCCTTGGTCCAAAAGTTCGTTGTCATTTAGTCGTTGTGTCATTTTCATCATGGGTTATATTTGCTTTATTTGATGATCCGTTCATTTTTAGACTCCCACCCGCGCGTGTATCCGTTGTATTCAATGCCTTTATGCAATAATAAAGCCAGATTTTTTTCAACTGACTTGTTTTTATTTTGTTACTATTTCCGTGGAAACAAGTGTCGCTGTCTGTGTAGGATGTGTAATAACTGTGTCCGAGGAAACAAGTGTCGCTGTCTGATTTACTCTAGTTTTTGTTTGTTTGTTTGTGTGGATGGTGCTGATAGCCATCTCCGTGGAAACAAGGTTCGCTGTCTGATGTAGTTTTTCTTTGGTGTGTGGTGTGTGTGTGTGTGTGTGTGTGTGTGTGTGTGTGTGTGTGTGTGTGTGTGTCTCTCTCTCTCTCTCTCTCTCTCTCTCTCTCTGTGTGTGTGTGTGTGTGTGTGTGTGTGTGTGTGTGTGTGTGTGTGTGTGGATGGTGCCGACAGCCCCCAATCCCAACCCAGATGAGGGTGTCCAAAGTCAAGCTCTGTTCTATCCATTCTTCAAAGAGTCACCCATCCCGCGCCAGTCAAATCAGGCTGTGGCCGAGACAAGGACCTAGGCACAGGTGCAACCAGAGGGGAGGCAGTGGGTGGGGGGCGGGTGGAGACTGTAGAGAAGGCTCTCTGGAGTTAGGGTCACAGACAGATGATGGTGCCAAGCCCAGCTTTGGAGTAGACCACCTGTTCTTCGTCACGTACACGTGTTGGGCTGAGGGGACAGAGAAAAAATGATGTTTGCTTATCTAATGTATGGAGCTGATCACCCTGCTGATCGTCACGTGCACGTTGGAGCAGGCCACATGTTATTCGTCACGCACACCTTCAAGCTGAAGAGACAGAATTTTTTTTTTTTTTTATTGAATGTTTAGAACAGACCACCTGTTATTTGTCACGTACACGTTTAGGCTGAAGGGACAGAGAAAGTGATATTTTCTTATTTAATGCATGGATCTGATCATCAGCCAGCCGTCAAGTACACGTTTTTAAGGATGAAGAGACGGGGAAATGATATTTTCTTATTTATTTAACATACAGGATACTGTTTTTCAGACCACTCAGGCTTGTACAACAATATGTTTAAAATTAGCACAAAAAAAAAAAATCGAAAAACAAATTACAATTGTTTAGATGAGGTTGAAAAGAATCCGTTGATGACATTAACAAAGGGCACAACATTCTGGGGCACTAGGTGAAAAAAAGAATGAAACGTCGATGTCAGTGCCCACACTGCCTTTCATCATGATAAAAAACAAAAATCAGAATGATCCATGAATGGCAGTGGATATGTAGGATTAAACGTGAGTGTCTGCTCTGTGTCTGAAAGTTAGAGAATCTCCAACACTGACAGCATCCCGGCAGCGTCAGGGAGAAACAAAAGTTGGCAGCAGAAGGGCATCTGGGAGTCATGACCTGGACGCGGCCCGGCCCCAAGGAGTTCAGGGCCGAAAACACTCGTCTGAGAGGGGGTGGGGGGGAGGGGGTTCTTCTCTGAAGACCTGTTATTTGCTGTCAAGCTTCTGCCAAGAGTTTTTTTTTTCGCACCGCAAACCAAGTGGCCAAACCTGGCTGAAAGAGTGCACAGAATGATGTACAATCTGCCTGTCATTCAGCGGAAGTCTGTAGCCATTTTTAACAATCCCACAGAAGCTGGTCAGAAATGGACGTGTCCAGGTGACATCAGCCACCCTAATCTGTACCACAGTCTGTCACCCTCCAGGTGACGTGACCCCTTCCGTTTTTCACAGACTGTCGCAGCAATACGTACACGTTTAACACGTAGGGTGGGTATAGTCGATGTTGTGTTTGTTTCTTCTTATATAGGCAACTCCCTCCCAACCCCTCCCCCCCCCCCCCCCCCCCCCCCCCCCCCCCCTTCGCCCTCACATCAGCCAGCCACAAAGAGGAATGTAATGAAATGATGCTTTGGTCAGTGAAGTTTTTCAGTGAAGTGGGATTTAGTGAGGTGTGCAAATACGGTGGAACCTTGCAGAAAACAAAGAAAGAAAAAAAACTACATCCTGAATGTAGACATTAACACTCATGAATTAGTTTTTTTTTTTCGGAGCGGAATAGACCCCACAATTCCAAATAACGACTTTTCCATCCCAGGAGGGCGCGCAAACTGCGTACAGAGCTTGAGAGTGGGGGGTGGGGGTGGGAGGAGAGAGAGAGGTAGGAGAGGGAGGAGGAGGGGGGGGGGGGGGGGGGGGGGGGGGGGGAGGGAAGAAGGGTGGGATGGGATGGAAGGAGCAGGGGAGGAGGGAGAGTTGTGGGGGCAGGAGGGAGGGAGGAGGAGGCTAAACTGGACGAGTCAGCCCGTGCGAAGATGAAGGGGTCTTTTTGTTTTGTTTGTTTCTTTCTTTCTTTTTTTTCCTTTTTTTTTTTGTCGGATTTTGTCGGATTCTGGACGTAATGAACCTCATAGGTCAGCAGGGTCACAAAGCCAGTCTGACTGAAGAGTTCTATAGTTCTGTACTGACTAACAGTGACAGTTATCCCTTTTGAACGGTTTCAATGGAACAGCAGGCTTTGACCACCAGACATCATCGCACATGTTCATTGATGCTTTTCTCTGTGTGTGAGACCTTGCAGCCCGTGCATCTCACCACTTTTAGAGAGAGAGACAGCCCGGACATGGATGGCCCGTAGCGGTCAGCTGGGCTACAAACACGAATGGAATGGACGTGTCAGTACAGACAAATCATGTCATGATGCCTGCAGCCAAGGAGTGATTCTGATTCATGAGCTGGCAGCCCTGATATCCCCCCCCCCCCCCCCCCCCCCCCCCCCGCCACCCCCCCCCTCCCCCGCCCCCCCCCCCCCCCCCCCCCCCCCCCCCCCCCCCCCCGGACCCCTTCCTTCTCCCGCCTCCAGTCTCCCGGTGGTCGGCTGGGCTGTAATGAAAAAGAAAATGAATGGAGTTTTACCGCCCAGCCAACTGCGGGGGCCCGGATCGGGGCAGGGCCAAAGGGTCTTCATTTCAACGATCAAGAAGCATGCTCCGTGGTTTCAAGCGGGTAACTCTGTCTGTTCTTCACAATGCAGGAGGGGAAATGTGGTGGTATGCGTGAAGTCCTATAAAAAAAAAAAAAAAAAAAAACGGTGACTCAGGCTCCTGCTGACACAGGGCGGCGTTCCCAAACTGCATGCATTAACAGCCTCCCTGGTCAGAGCAGGAGGTCGGGGTGGCGGGGGGGGGGGGGGGGGGGTGGGGGGATATGGGTGGGGATGGAAAGTGGGTGGTGGTGGGGGTGGAGGAGGGGCGTGAGAGGAAGTACGGTGAGCGAAATGCGTATTATGAGGAGGGTGGAGGGTGGCAGGGGGAGGTTTAAACAGCTTTTTCTTTTTAAATATGGGATGGATGGATGGAGAGATGGCTGGCTGTATATATATATATATATATATATATATATTTTTTTTACAAAGGTGTTTATCTACATTTTTCTATTAGATAGTGCGGTACATGGTTGTGTTAAGATAAAACGCAGAATAATGTTTCTTTCCTTATTTGTGAAAAAAATCGCACGTAACAAATCTTCTATACTCGTATGAAACAATAATTACAGCTGATCACGATTCGCAAGAAAGTGTCAACCTTGTAAGACTGAAAATACCGCTGAGTTCTCTGATTGTAGATTTACAGCACTTGCCCTTAAGTACCCTGCTCAAATCAGGAGGACGGAAAAGCGTCATGTTTATATTGACTGTTGTGCCACATTTTGTTCAGGTTGCCATTTAGCATCGCCGAGAAAAAGGCCAACGTTAAAGTTTATTTGGGCATACTACACACGTACACACACACACACACACACACACACACACACACACACACACACACACACACACACACACTCTCTCTCTCTCTCTCTCTCTCTCTCTCTCACACACACACACACACACACACACACACACACACACACACACACACACACACGCAAGCACGCACGCATGCACGCACGCACGCACGCACACACACACACACACACACACACAGCTGACTGTCAAGTCAGTAGTGCGTCGATGGTCAATGTGTATGTGCGATACTTCTGATGACGGTACCAGTGAAATATGTACCAGGAAATGTATTTGTTATAAAATTGTTGTGAAGGCTGTGTCGCCGACAAAGACTTAAAACTCCTGCAAGAAAATTTATGTGCGCTAATTGTACCACCTCATGTGTGTCGGTGGGCTGGGTTTATTGATGAACATTGTAATATCAATACACGGAGAAGTTAGTAATTTTTGTTTTAGATCAACTACACGTCGAATCGAAGTTTATTGTGTTCTATGGAACTTTGCTGAAATCGTGTTCGCCGGGGATTCAATGGTTTACTGTGCCTTGTGAATCTGCTGCAGTTCTTCTTCTATGGATTGCTTTGCATTGTGGATCTGCGGTTCTTCTGCTATGGATTAATGTGCTTTGTGAATGTGAATCTGCGGTTCTTCTTCTGATAGTTCGACGTAATTTATTGTGCTTGCTGTGTGGAGAACATTTTCTTCTTCTTCATCGCTTGTGTTTATGAACAGCCGTGCTTATTGTGTGGGGACCTTGGTTATCCTTCTTTGCGTTCTTTTAGTGTTGTAGACTGTGGCTTGAGTACTGTGGAACCGAGTGTGTTGACTGTATATGTGAGACACTGTGGACGGCGCCGGCGAGATCTGTGAGTGATATCAAGATATGTAATATGAACGCTGATATCTGATATTGAAAGTTCCTATGTATTGATAGCTTGATCTATATGCTATGTAGTGACATATGTTGATTTGTACCAGTTCACATGAATGTATATTTTGATGGTTCAGGCAGCATAATTATAAAGAAAAAAAATTTAACTCGTGTGTTGCCTGGCTATCCATGTGCGTATGGTGTGGGGGTGTGTGTAGGGACTAATTATTACACGCATCCAAACTTTTTGAGACGGGAGTCAGACAGCAAAACTCGTGCGTTCGTGCGTGTGTGTGAGTGTGTGTGTGTGTGTGTGTGTGTGTGTGTGTGTGTGTGTGTGTGTGTGTGCGTGCGTGCGTGCGTGCGTGTGTGTATGTGTGTGTGTATGTGTGTGCATGCGTGCGTGAGTGTGTATGTGCGTGTGTGTATGTGTGTGTGTATGTGTGTGTATGTATGTGTGTGTGTGTGTGTGTGTGTGTGTGTGTGTGTGTCCCAGTCCATGACACACAGCACGAAGCCAAGTTATTAAACAATAGCTGCCAGATAGACGCCAGATGGCTTACACGTATCTACGGGATACACTAGCGATAAAGACAACACCAGCAACAGCAACAGCTACAGCAACAACAACAACAACAACAACTATTACTACTACTTCTACTACTACTACTACAACAACAATAATAATAATAATAATATTAATAATAATAATAATAACAATAATAATAATAACGAAGAGGAAATAAGTTTGCTTGTATCTTGACAGTGTTATGGAATGGATGGAAGAAAAAAAAAAAAACAACATTGGTGGATGGACAGACAAGATATGTGACTGGATAGGATGTTCATATGGAAGGATGGATGTGCATGGATCGCACGTTATATAGATGTATGGACAGGATACATAAAGGGCCTGAAAGAATGGATAAGATGGATGGATGGGCGGATGATCTGGATGGTTTAAATATAAAGGACATGCTGATAAATAAACGGGATGGGAGGACAGGGTGGATGAATGAGAAAATGCATTGGTGAGGACGCTGGTAGGATGGATGGATGGACAGATAAAATGTACAAGAAGATCGGGACAGGATGGATAAACGGATGAGTAGGTTGCAGGGATAGGATTGTATAGCCTGGAGAAATGAATGAAAAGGATGATGGATAGATGGATATCCACACTTTAAACCAAAAATCCATGACCACCAACAGGCCAGCCACAGAGATACTGAGAACATTCTGACAGCATGTGTTTGACAGGCGCAGACACTGTGGGGTGGACTATCGCCACACCTGTCCCCTGTCTCCAGGTTATGGCACGTGAACTATGGTACACGCACGTGCTCCGTGGGGGTTTCCCAAGGGGACTGTATACTCTGTATGATTATGGGGGTTAGGGCACACACGCGGAATGCACATGTTGATTTCACGGGCCGACAGGAAAGGAGGCGACAGAAAGTGTGCAAACAATTGCAAATTCACTCACGCGTGTTCGCGCATGCGCATACACACATACACACACGCGCGCGCGCACACACACATACACGCACGCACACACACAGAGTCACACACGCACACATACAACGTACGCACACATGCACACACACACAGACACACACACATACACACACGCGCGCGCGCGCGCGCGCGCGCGCGCGCACACACACACACACACACACACACACACACACACACTCACACGCTCTCTCTCTCTCTCTCTCTCTCTCTCTCTCTCTCTTCTCTCTCTCTCTCTCTCTCTCTCTCTCACACACACACACACACACACACACACACACACACACACACACAGAAGCACGCACGCACACATGCACACACGCACAAGCGTGGATACACATACACAGATACATGCATACAGAGAGAGAGAGAGAGAGAGAGAGACAGAGAGACAGACAGACAGACAGACAGACAGACCGACCGACAGAAAGAGAGACAGACAGACAGCCAGAGTGAGTTCGTGCGCCCCAGTCGATGTCAAACAGCACGTAGACCAGCTGAACAACCGCTGCACTGCGGCAGATTGTTGACACGTTACCTCATACAGTCACCACAGACAAACATGTTCCACGTGCCTTTGCCGTTGACTGGGGGGTAAATTATCCATGCACCTACGGAAGGGAAAAAAAAATCCTACCCACCATTCCTCTCTCTCTGCGTTTTTAAAAAAAAAAAAAAATAAAAAAAAATAAAAATAAAAAAAGACCGCATATGTCTGTCAGATCAGGCTGCACCCCCTCTCCCCCCCGCCTACCCTCTCCCCCCGCCTACCCTCTCCCCACCTTCTGCCGCAAAGTATCTTCCGATGCCACTGTTTCATCACTGTCGCCAACAGGCAACCCGCCGGAGAAGATGCTGCACTGCCGAAAGAGTATTTGGCGCATCGTTTTGATCAGCAAGACAGGAGAAACGATACCAGTTTAGACTCGTTCTTCAGGATCACTTTGTGGGCAGTCGATGAAATAAATCAAAATGTAAACTTCATCCTCGAGTCTGGTCTTACAAGATGGACAACTGGTGTCATCCTCCTTATGCTTATTAAGAATCGCCTTCTCACAAGTTTTAAAGCCACTTACTGTCAGACGAAATCTGACAGATTATATCTGTGCCTGATAACGACACACATGTTAAATAAAATCTCTTTTTGGAACATACGTATTTGAATGAATGGTGGTATCATCTATGTTGTCATTGTTCTCTATCTCCGGAAGGCATGTTTGCTTGCTGTTTGAAATGCGTCTGCCTTGAAATTCATTGATATCGCGGGGCTCGTATGGAATGCCTGGACGTTAGCTATGCAATAAGAAGGCCGTTTTCTGACAATATTTGTGTACATGAAATGGAGAGGAGAGAGAGAGAGAGAGAGAGAGAGAGAGAGAGAGAGAGAGAGAGAGACAGACAGACAGACAGACAGACAGACAGACAGACAGACAGATACAGAGAGAGAGAGATGGTTTTTCACATCTCTATTTCTCTCCTTCCTCCTTCTGTCTCACATCAAATTTCTTTCTCTCTCCCTGTGTCTCTCCTTCTGTCTATCTGTGTGTGTGTGTGTGTGTGTGTGTGTGTGTTGTGTGTGTGTGTGTGTGTGTGTCTCTCTCTCTCTCTCTCGGTCTCCACGAGCTACCCTCCCTCTCTCTTTCCCTCTCTCCCATTCTCTCTCTTTCACCCCCAAAGTCCTCTGTCCCTCCCTCCCCTCTCTATCTCTTTCTCACTACTAGCTGCCTTCCTTCTCTTTCTCTTCTCTCCCACCCCAAACTCCTCTCTCTCTCTGTCTCTTTCTGTCTGCCTCTCTCTCTCTCTCTCTCATTCTCTCTCTCTCTCTCTCTCATCCAAATCCACTCCCTCCCCCCTCCCTCCTTCTGTCTCTCTCACCATCAGCTACCCTCCCTTCCCACTTTCTCTCACCCCCTCTCTCTGTCTCTCTCACCCCAAAGTCCCCCCCCCCCCTCCCTTCTCTCTTTCTCATCCTCGAATCCCCTCACTTCCCTCCCCCCGTCCCTCCGTCCCTTCTCCCTCTCTCTCTCTCTCTCTCTCTCTCTCTCACCATCAGCTACCTCCCTTCTCACTTTCCCTCACCTTCCCCCTCTGTCTCTCTGTCTCTCTTACCCTGAAGTCCCCCCCCCCCCCCCCCCCCCCCCTTCTCTCTCACCCCTTGAATCCGCTCCCCCCCCTCCCCCACCCCACCCCCCCCCCCTCTCCCTCCCCCCTCCCTCCCTCTCCCCCCCTATCTCCCTCCCCTCCCTTCCCCCTCTCCCCTCTCTCTCTCCCTGCCCCCCTCTCTCTCCTCTCTCTCCCCCTCATTCCCCCTCTCTCTCTCTCTCTCTCTGCCCTCCCCCTCCCCCCCCCCTC
>JADBJO010002493.1:207500-212500 GCA_016801955.1 Conus betulinus
AATTGCGAAGAAAAATATCAAGGAAATGTAAGAAACCAAGCAAGCAAAAAGTAAAGAACAAAAACAAAACAAAATGCATGACGTCAAAGACAGACATGACATCAACAATGAAAATGACGCAAGTTCTTCTAATGCTCCTCGTGTTCTGCTTCTTCACGATTTGTCTTGAACAAAATTGACGGTAATCGGCTGGGACGGTCATATGGATTACAGATTGCCAAACGAAAAGTATTCACAATCAATGACTGTGAAGCAGCAATGGAGGAAGCGAAAAAAAAACAACTCCATCCTGAAACCAGACTGCGTTGCTCTGCATATCGGACTTAACGACATCAAGTCAAAGGAACCATCAGACATCAGCACAAAGCTATACAGGTCTGTGTTGAACATCAAACACCAGTTCCCGAAGGCAAAGATAGCGATAAGCCAAGTGGCGCCTGTCAGAAACAAAACATACAACATCAAGCGTGAACTACTGAATGCCTTTACGAAGTCGAAGCTCTTCTCTGAAGATGATATTACCTTCATCAGCCATGATAACCTGCGGGCCAGTGACTACAGACTCCTCAATCGGGACGACATCCACCCCACTTCAAGAGGAGCATGCGTTCTTGCAAGGAACCTAGGGCAGCACCTCCATCGATTGTTTTGGGAAAGGCCTAGGAGGAGATCATCCCGTCATCAACACCAAAGGGGCTATGGTTTTTTATCCTCCAGCGTTTCCCCCGCCCTGGTTCTACTGACATTACAGTGGACATCTCCGCAAAACTGACATTTCATTTTATCTTCGGCTGTTATGATTAGCTGATATTTAATTGTGATTATTATTACTTTCATGTGTGTTATGATTAGCTAATACCTAATTGTTCTTCCAAAACATAAGATGAAAAAATGTAAAGTGTCAAATATTAATATTCTGCAATGGAACGCTCGTTCTCTTGCCAGAAACTTCGCTTATCTTAATCAGTATTTGGTCCATAACAACTACCAAATTTTACTCCTTCAGTCCTTGAACGTCAACAAAAGTGCCTTACCAAAAATATCAGGTTTTTATTATCCCCCCGTGTATATGAACAGTCTGATCCCTCTAATCGCGTTCAAACTGCTATTTATGTTCGTGAAGGACTGGACCACTGTCAACGAACTTCACCAGCCCCTTTGGACATTGAATCTGTATCATCGTGTGCTGTCATTGTCAGATTTTCCACATCTTTTGTTCTTAACATTGCTTCTGTATATTTACCTAGAGGCCCAGATGACATGAACACTGACTGGTTTGAAAAACTTTCAAGACCAGCAAGACAAATGGGTGATAGGGGGGGAGATTTCAATGCGCATGCTCCTTTCTGGGATAATAACTGCACACACATCACAAGCAACAGATTCATTGATAACATAGCAGACTCAAATTTTATATTTGTTAAATAATGGAAATGTTACCCGCATCCCTGATATAGCAACTCATAGACCCTCAGCTATAGATCTCACTTTCATATCTCCTTCACTTGCAACAGATTGTTCATGGAATCCTGAAGATGACTTGCTAGGATCTGACCACACTCCCATTAAAATTTCTATCAATAAAGAGATAGAACAAAGAGAAACAAAACCTGACATACTTCCAAAATACAATTATAAATATGCAGATTGGTCAGCTTTTAAAACTTTTCTTCAAACTGTGACCATAGATATTACAAGCACAGTTAACATAGACGACCTTTACACTTTATTTCAGTCTTCCCTTATAGCAGCTGCAGATAATTCTATTCCAAGGATACATATATCTAAACCAGGGAAGCACGAAGGAAATGTATGGTGGAATGATGACTGCAAGCGCGCTGTTGATGAAAAGAAAGAAAAATATAAGATATATATCAGGGACAAAGGAACAGACCAAAAAGACAGAAAACAGAGAGAAATGAAATGGCTAGTAAGCATAGTGATGATGAAATAATCCAAGATGCAAAGCAGCACACTACTGGTCCACATTTTGCAAACTGAAATAAAAGAACATAAGGATATAGGAAAAATTTGGCAGGAGATAAAAGTAATGAAAAAATGGCATTAAGTTTCCAACATATCCAAAAAACAAATGATAATCCCTTACCAAGTGCCCAGCAGAAAGCCGAAGCCTTCGCTAACATGTTTGCCAATGTCAGCTGTGAAAATGGTTTATCAAAGATTCGTAATGAGTATAGAGACCAAGAGAAGAGCAAAAAGAAATTTACAAAGATCCTATTCCTGATAACACAAACTATATTAATGCACATCTAACGCTTCAGGAACTCAAAGATGCAATAAATTCCATCCCAAAAAAAAAAAACATCGGTGGGACTGGACGACGCAATTCGAATCAAATGCTAAAAAAATCTGCCTGAAAATTTTATCAATTTCCTGTATGAAATATTTCAAAAATGCTGGTGTGATGGTGATATGCCAAAAATTTGGAAAGAATCAATCGTGGTGGTTCCCATTCACAAACATGGCAAAAGCTGCACAGACATAAACAGTTATAGACCTATAGCATTAACATCCCATGTATGCAAACTTTTGGAAAGAATCGTTTTAAAACAGACTTACACACTTTTGTGAGAAGAATGAAATAATACCTATAAATCAGGCCGGTTTCAGAAAGAGTAGATCGACAACAGAACAATTAGTGAAACTTACAACAAACAACAAAAAAAAGCAATTTGCTAGACGTAAATGTATATTAGCGACATTTTTTGACATAAATAAAGCTTATGATCAAGTCTGGCATTCTCGGCTCTTACTTAAATTAAAAAAAAATATAGTCTGTCTGGTCATATTTATGATTATATCAATTGTTTTCTAAAGAATCGAAAAATTCAAACTAGAATAGGAAACACGTATTCAACTAAAAGAACTCTTACCATGGGTATCCCTCAAGGATCAGTTATTGCTCCTTTCCTATTTTCATTACTAATGCATGATTTACCCAGTAAAATATCTAAAAATGTCATCTTGATTCAATATGCTGACGATATATGCATGTGGATGGAAGTAACCTTAAAAAGAAAAACCCCACTACGTAGCATAAACCATACCAAAAAAGTGTATCAAAAAGAGCTCGACATTATAGCAGAGAGTACTTGACAAAGAATGGACTAAGTTTATCTCTGAAGAAAAAACAAAGATTGTTTTATTCAACAGTGGCTCGAATCCCGACAAAATGCCTGTTTTCAAAATGAATGGAATAGTTCTTAATTATGCTTCACAGATCAAGTTTTTGGGCGTTAACCTCACATCGAAAATGTCTTGGAATCAACACATAGATTATTTGCTGACAAAAGTAAGGAAAAACTTTAAATTTTTTCTCAAAATTGTGAGTACACAGAGATGGGGACAAGACACGTCCACTCTAATTTATCTATGTAAATGTCTAATAAGATCAAAATTAACATACGCGCAAGAAGTGTTTTTTAGTGCACCAAAATATCTGTTAAAGAAGCTTCAAAGCATAGAATGTAAAGCGCTCAAAAACTGCAATGGGTCTTCCCCATGCATCTTGTCTTCGAACATATAATGAGGCTCAAATTTTACCCTTAGATGATCAGAGGGAAGTGGCTGCCACGAAATTTGTGATAAGAAGTGTTCCAGTTAAGAATGATGTGAAAAATGAAATTAAAATTAGATCAGATATCGACTTTCCTACACGTGCAAAAACAATATCCTCTCAGATTACTCTGGCAACGTATACATCTGAGCTTAGGCAAGCCACGGGCATTACTGTTGACGAAAAGTCTGTATCTGCAAGGCCGTCTTTTTCCCTCCCTACACCACCCTGGGAACTTCAAAGGGGCCCAATTTGATATTGACCACCACACTGATTTAAAAAAGAAGGACAATATAAATATAGTGGCAAGCAATGCTAAATTTCATATTGAAGAGAAATATCCAAATCATTTAAAAGTATACACAGATGGGTCATTAATTCAAAAAATGCGGGCTCTGCTTATTTGATACCTGATTTAAAAGTAGAAATGTTTTTCACTGGGGAAAAAATAAATCGGTTTTTACTGCGGAACTTACTGCAATATTAATGGCGTTAAATTATCTTCTAAATTTCCCACGATCTATATTTCAAGTACTTTTTTGTGTTGATTCAAAGTCTGTGCTTCAGGCACTGAAATCATTAAAACTGAAGAATAGATCAGAAATGATAATTGAAATTAGCTGTTTAATTCATGCTCTCTCTATACAAGGCACGGCAATTACTTTCTGCTGGATACCGTCACACTGTTCATTTTATTATAACGACAAAGTAGACAGAGCTGCGAAACAAGGTGCAAAATGTAGCTCTCAGAGTCTCTCAGGATGGATTTTCCACTTACGGTTCAAGAACAATATAGTATAGTGGAATCATTTGCTTGGAACCATTTCCAGAATTCCTTCAGAAAGTCTCACAAAAAGCTTATTTACACAGATTTTAGTATTGCAAACTAAAAAAACACACTCCCACATTAGCAGGAAGTTATCGTCCCTTATGTATAGGTGGAAAGTCGATGCTTTTACAACAAAATTTAGTAAAAATGCCTCATGTGTTTGTGGACAGAGCATCACAGTTGAACATATTATCTCATGTGCCGCTATCAAACAATTTATACCCATACTTTCTACATATACTTACAAATATTTTCGAATCACCAGCTTTAACCTATGAATTCTTTCTTTCTTTATCAAAGAGTCCAATAAGTAAGTACTTATAGTTTCTTACATTTATTTACTCATACTTATGAGGTTACTTTTAAGTGAGTCAATCATTAACCTACTACTAAATTTACATAATATATACGAAAGGACCCATCCTTATCCGTCCCCTACCTCTTACTGTACTCTCCCATATCAAAACCATTTGTAGCTTTCTAGCTGTATCACGAGGCCCCTCCATCCCCCACAACCATCCCCTACCTCCCATCCCGCACCTCCCCCCCCCCCCCCCCCCCATTCACCCCCACCACACCCTTTTTGTTTATTTT
>JADBJO010002493.1:225000-232500 GCA_016801955.1 Conus betulinus
AAGTGTTTCGCATGTCCGAGGGATAGTAACAAGCACATGCCGACCTGCCGGTCCTAGGTAAAAAGAGTGTCCACTTGAGCACTGGCTATTCACGGACTGAAAGGAAGGCAATCGTGTTAGGTGACCGTCACGGGTAGGCGACCGTCAGCCTGCAGGCAGAGTACAGCGACCATTCAGTCGTTCTTGCTCTGAGGAATGAATGGAAGGCTTCGACCTATTGAGTGGTTTGCACCTTGTTGTCTATAGAGTGTCGTGAACACTTGAAGCATCAGTCCTGGCTGGTAGAGAAGTCCAGGCTGTTAGTATAATGGGTAGCTTTGGGGGAATGGAACATGAGTTTGAATAGGAGGTTATGCATTAACCACTTGGTACCCAAGTCTTTGTTTGGTGCTAAACAGCCGTGGTGGTGTGTGTGTATGTGTAGGTGACTAGTGATTCCATTGGTGGAACAAAAATAACTCGGGGATTTATTGGTACAAATCGTGTGATATGTGTGTGCCAGTGACTCCATTGGTTGAACCAGTTAAACTCAAGTCCTCTCTTGTTTGAGAATGGATATAAGGTGCTCAGAAAACCAGGAAGAGTGTGACTCACTTGAGGGAAAGTGAACTCGCCCGTCTTGCTGAGGGCTCAAGAAAATACAGCGAGAAGCAGAGGTTTGCTGTCGCCTCGTTGTCACAGTGGAGGTTGCTGTAGCCTCAGAGCGACGACGAGAAGAAAATATTATTGTCTCCGGTGTGGGGGACGGTCGACAGCAAGACGTGTTAGCCTGTTGGAGCCTAGACAGGGGAGCTGCCAGACAAACGGTGGGTGTTGTTTGCAGCTGGAGAAGACTTGTCGGAGAGGTCGACAGGAGCCCTTTCCGTGGAGGGGCGAGTGCGGTGGAGGAGTCCGGAAGACTGGGTGTGAGGGTGCGACTAAAGCTACGTTGCCAGTGTTCCCCAACTGGGATTTGGCCAATCGGGAGGACACAACAGTGTGGCAGCTTCAGTTCGTGGTCGCACAGTGGGACGAGAGAAACTGACGGTCAACCAAGGAATGCTGGCAAGTTATGGACGTTTCATTTGTTCTTAAGTTTATAAAGGGTGCAAACAGAATAGTGAAATATTGTCTTTCCTGGCTAAGTAAACAACTGAAGGACAGGGGATGTGATTTATGAGATTGTCTGTATGATTGTTACATTGTTGTATGATACAGATAATGTGTTGTGTACTGACGGGTGGGGGCTCGGAGTCAAGTTAAATAAAAGTTGATTATTTTCTGAAATGTTATTGGTTTCCCGTCACCTTTGTGCGGGCCCGATGTGTGAGTGACAGAGTGCATGTGCCTATGCGAGAGCGCATTTTGGTTGTGAAAGCGTAAATACTTCTGTCTATAACCCCCCATGCATCCCTGCATATGATCATATTTCAATAACGAGGGTCACCAGCCATTTATGTCAGTTTGTCATTGGTGTCATTTTTTTTAAGTTTTCTGTTTATGATTGGCATCGAAATACATGTCATGAACAAGATGGGTAGGTCTCTGTTATGTTGTCTGACCAACACTGCAAGATTCTGCATCTCTCGGGCCTGGTGGATGCTGGGACATGTATCTTAAAGCGAAGCATCAAATGCAGCCCTGCCTTGTAGTATTCTCAGACTCAGACAAGATAAACCTCGATGGCGGAGTCATCATCATCGTCGTCCGCGCGCATTTCACTGACCATGATAAAATAGCGGAGGGGGGGGGGGGGGGGGGGGGGGGGGGGGGGGGGGGGGGGGGGGCGGAGAGATCTCTCGAATTGTGTCCGTCCAAGGCTGTTGGTCTTCATGGTGACCTCCGTTTTGATTTCTTTCTTGTGGGAAGTGCTGCTGGAATGACTGTGCTGTACTGATTCATTCTGACAAGAGATACCTCTGTATGTATGAACTAGGGTCTATTCTATACAAGTAGAAACGCGCCGCCACAGTACAGTGCCACCTTATTTTCCTGACTGCATAGGTAATATAAAGAAAAACGATAAAAGTTTAAGTCCCATGGCCAATGGCCGTAGGGGTAGTGAATTGTATGAGGTTCACCGTGTCTGGGGCACGGCATGTTGCAAAGCGGTGCCCACCCCCTCCTTCCACTGCCTTTAGATCTTTCCTGAGCTGAATCAGGTACCCATTTACTGCTGGGTGGTCAGAGAGGGTTTTCAATCAGGAAAAAAAAAAAAAAAGATCCGACGCCACAAGTGGTAGGAACGCTGGCAAATGATATTTATTTTGAGGACCAACGCCCCCCTCTAAAGGTACTGACAGCAGATCTTCCATAAACACAACATACACACACACACACACACACACACACACACACACACACACGCACACACACACATACATACAACCACACACACTAATCTGCTTTGTCATACATAGACATTAATAGCTTTTTAGCAAGGACATCTGTCGATTTCTCATATTGGGGGGAAACCCGACGGATTTTGCAAATAATATAACGACGCCATAAGTTCCTATCAACCAATAAGTTGACAGGTTCGATCAGTCGTGTGTAAGCCGAGACATACATTAATATGTATAAGCCAACGAGACAGACATCCAACAGCTTTCAGCTCCTTTCCATGTGTAAATCGCTTACCTTGATTAACGATGCGAGTAAGACGAAGATGGTGTCTTTTTTCTTTTTTTAATGCTGATTGATGAGTATATTAGCATGATGAAGATGACTCCATGGATTTCCGTTATGGTCTGAGACTGCATGAAAAAGTTGTACTCTACATTTCCTTTTATGATGTATCGGGGGTGTCTACCAGGCCCGAGAGATACAGACACCTGCGGTGTTGGTGACGATCACTCTCAGAGGCATATTCATTTAGTGGTTGAAAATCGACTGTGTGGTCCAGTCTCTCCAGCTGAGCTTGTAGCAACTACAAGTCTGGGGGTAAGAGAGTCGGTCGCGGCAAAACAACAAACAAAAAAATCATACACAGAAAGGATCTGATGGGGAATCGAAACACGCAATCTCCCAACCAGGGGTCCGCGACCCTAACCACTTTGCCACGGCGGCTGGTAAAAAGACAAAGTTTGTCTCTAGGAACTGTTAAAAAACAGAAAAGATATATGTTATTATTTTCAGGGTTTTTTTTTTCAGGTACACGCACACACGCGCGCGCACGCACACACACACACACGCGCGCGCGCACGCATGCGTGCGCACACACACACACGCACTCCCATACTATACTCCACACACATACGCAGAGAGAGAGAGAGAGAGAGAGAGAGCGAGGAGAGAGAGAGAGAGAGAGAGAGAGGAATGCACGTTGTCACACCTGGACATTAATAGCTTTTAACAAGAACAGCTGTCGAATTCTCGTCTTCTGAAAAAAACCTGACGAACTTTGTCAACTGGTAAAAACAACTCCATTAGTTCTCACCAACCAACCACTAATAAGTGGACAGATTTCGATCATCGAGTAACACGAGACATGAATTAAGATGTATAGTAAATGAGGCAGAAATGGACGCACCCATTACATGGATAGAACTCGACTGTGTGGTCCCAGTCTTCCCAGCTGAACCCGTTTAGAAAATTGGCTCTGGTTAAGAAGCGATCGTGGAAAAAAAAAAAAAAAGTCCCACAAAGAAATGGCTCTGATGGGAATCAATTCCAGGACGGGATGTCCTGGAATTGATTCCCTTCAGAGCCATTTCCAGGACGGGATGTCTGGAATTGATTCCCATCAGAACCGGGAGTTCAGTTCACGACAGCAACCACTTCGCCACGGCGGCTGGTCACAAAGTTTTGCCTCTAGGAATTGGAAATCAGAAAGCATGTGTGATTTCCTATATTTTCACACACACACACACACACACTCACTCTCTCTCTCTCTCGTGCAAGGTTTTTAATTACATATTAGAGCCGGCTATAATCATCAGATGTAGGTGTGGCGAAAAAAATTCCAATCAACCATTCAAGCGAGAAGCTCGGAGAGAGAGGGAGGGGGGGGGGGAGGGTAAGAGATGAGAAGGCCGATCAGGTGAGGAAAGGCGGGGTGTGTGGGGGGGGGGGGGGGGAGGGGGAAGAGGCTGTGTAGGGGGAGATCACTCCTCCTGTACATATGTCGTTTGCCTGCTCTTTGTTCAGGACTAGGTAGATGGTGGCGACAAGCGATAGGATGAGGACGACTGTGCTGTGCCATCGCGGCTCTGCAGCTGTTGCACACACACACACACACACACACACACACACCCGCCCCTCTCCCCACCAACTCTTCCTCTGCTTCTTACTTGCCGCTGACTGATAAAGGTGGGGGGGGGGGGGGGGGGGGGGGGGAGGGGGGAGGAGGGAGGGAAGAAAAGAGGGAAGAGGGGAAGGAGGAGGGGGGAGGGTTGGTGATGACGAGGAAGAGGGCGGCGAGGGTAACGGAAAGTCGGACCAGGGGAGGTGGGAGGGACAGGCGAAGGGGGAGTAGGGTAGGGGGGGGGAGACTGAGTGGATTGGACAAGAACTGAGAGAGGAAGTGGGAGGTGGAGTGGGGTGGGTGGTGGTGTGTTCAGAGGGAAGGGGACAAGAAGGAAGGAAGGGAAAGAGAGCGAGAGATGAAATGGAAGAGGCTGACAGAGGGGAGCTGGTGTGTGTGTGTGTGTGTGTGTGTGTGTGTGTGTGTGTGTGTGTGTGGTGAGGGGGGGGAGGGAGGGGCAGCAGACAAATACACACGGAGGAGCCAATAAAAATGGGGGAAGGATGCAGACGTAAAAAATGTCAATTGAAAGTAGTGATGAGAGAGCGAGAGAGCGAGAGAGAGAGAGAGTGTGTGTGTGCGCGCGCGGTCTGTGTGCGTGCGCGCGCGCGCGCGCGCGTATGCATGTGCACAAATGATACTTATAAACCACACACACACACACACACACACACACACACACACACACACACACACACACACACACACACAAATGCCTCTACATGCGCACAGTCACATGTACATGCAGAAAACCAAAACTAAACTTTATTTCTAAGCACACATACGCAAACACACCGACACAAACATAAAAAGTTGCGTTTAACTCCTCACAATATCGTATGTTGCTGTAATATTTGCAACAGCCTACCTAAGTAGGCCACTGCAAAGATTGGACAGCATCATAACTCTCATTTTTGTGTAAAAGTATAACACTGTATCTGGCAGTAAAGATGTCAAGAAATAAGAGTACACAATGTCAGTGATAGTAATAACACCATCACATTCCCTGAGGCATTGGTTTCTTTTCATCAACATTTCATCAAGAGAAAGACAACACTGGATACCAAGTCATAAGAAAGGTAAAAAAAAAAAAAAGATCTCGCACACACACACACACACACACACACACACACACACTCAATATAGAAAATCAAAAATATTGATCAGCTGTGTTTCATTTTCACTCCACACCCCTCCAAAAATTAACGGAATATTTAAAACGGATTAAACAGGCAAACAAACTGCACACTCACCAGGCCTTCACACATCTCGGACACACACACACCATTCCGACCGATGTCTCCATCATCACCATTTCCATGAGGGAAGAATAGAGAAAGAGTATGATGAATGGAATGGACCACAAAGGCAGAAAAAAAACAATGGAAGATAGTGAGGAATAAGACTAAAATGTAAAAAATCAAATTACAGGAACAAAGACAGGCAGAGTCACAGAGATACAGAGAAAAGAAAAGAGGAAATTACAAGGACAGAATTTCCAGCAGGTGTAAAAGAGTGAAAAACCCCATCCCCAGCACATGCACACACATTCGAAAGCGAACACACGCGCGCACGCACACACACACACACACACACACACACACACACACGTGCGCTGCGCGCGCGCGCGCGCGCGCGCGCGCATGCACGCTCGTACAGTCAACATGTACATACACAAAAACCACAAAAGCTAATGTTGTTTAAGAACATATAGCAAAAACACACCGACAAAAGCATTGATAACAATTGCTTATGTACTCTTTCACAATATATGTTGCTGTAATATTTGCAACAGCGTACCAAGGGCAGGCCATTGCAAAGATTGGACAGCAGCATGACGCTTATATGTGTATAAAGTATAACACTGTAAGTGGCACTAAAGATGTCAAGAAATAATGCACAATATCAGTAATAGTAATAACACCTTCAAAGACATTCTCCAAAGCATTGTTTTTTCTTTTCATCAACTTTCATTGAGTGAAATACAAACACTGGGATACTATGTGTCATATGGTAAAAAAAAAAATGTCTCTCTCTCTTACACACACACACACACACACACACACACACACACATATATATATATATATATATATATATATAATTATATATATATATTTTTTTCTCTAATTATAAACAAAGCTTACTCTGCAGATATGAATGCTTATCTTCACCCTATTTCTTCAAACTAAGACACAAGAGCAAGCTTTGTTTATAATTCAATATTTCTTGCAGTCATTGCAACACCAAGCTGCTCTGTTTCTTGCTGCAACGATGTTCAGTAACTTATCATTGGAATAAATTATATACATACAAGACAGAAATATTTATCAGTTGTCCACCCTTTACCCCAAACCCCACACCCCTTAAAAAATAAATAGCAAACTGCACACGCACCAAGCCTCCACACACCTCTCTCAGACACACCATTCCGTCCGATTTGTCCATCATGAGAAGAAGAAAAGATGAAAAAATGTGAAGATAGCAGAATAGACCAGAAAAGCAGAAAAACCAATGACGATAGTGTAAAGAATAAGAACAGGAATGTAAAATAGAATAATTACAGGAAAAAAAGTAAAGGCGGAGTCACAGAAGCCCAGAGAAGAGGGAATTACTGGCACAGAAACTCCAGAGGGTGTAGAAGAGTGACAGACCCCTACCTACTCACTACCCACATACACAAACACGTCCGTAGGCGAACACACACACACACACTACACACACACACACACACACACCACACACACACACACACATATATATATATATATATACGCGTGTGTGTGTGTGTGTGTGTGTGTGTGTGTGTGTGTGTGTGTGTGTGTGTGGTGTGTATGTGTGTGTGTAATGCCTGCTGAAGCACACAGTCATGTATACACACAAAACGAACACAAAAGCTATTTTTTTTCTTCAAAAGAACACATGAGGGAAACACACTGACACAAACAAAGACGTTTGCTTATGTACTCTTCATAATATAGTATGTTGCTATAAATATTTGTAACAGCGTACCAAAGGTAGGCCATTGCAAAGATTGGACAGCAGCATGACGCTTATATTTCTATCAAGTGTAACACTGTCTCTGGCACTAAAGACGTAAAGAAAGAAAGCATACACAATGTCAGTTTTAGTAATAACACCATCACACACATTCCCTAAAGCATTGGTTTTCTTTTCATCAACATTTCATCAAGTGAAATACTACACTGGATACCAAGTCATAAGGTGAAAAATCTCAATCTCTCTCTCTCTCTCTCTCTCTCTCTCACACACAC
>JADBJO010002493.1:237500-262500 GCA_016801955.1 Conus betulinus
CCCCCTCCCTACAATGTAAAACAATAAGCAAACACCCACCAGGCCTTCACACTCCTCTCTCGGACACACACACCATTCAACCGATTTCTCAATCATCGGCATTTCCATGAGGGAAGAAAAGACGAAAAAGTGAGAAGACAGCTGGATGGGCCAGAAAACAATGGACGATAGTAAGGAATAAGAATAAATGTAAAAATACAACTACAGGAACAGGTAAAGGCAGAGCCATGGAGAAACACTGAAAAAAGGAAATTGCAGGCACAGAATTTCCAGGTGTACAACAGCGGAAGACCCACTGCAACCCCACACAAATGCTCGCGCACACGCACACACGACAACGCACACACACACGCACACAAAATGCCTCATCATGCGCACAGTCACGTGTACATACACACATGCATACAGTCACAAGTACACGCACAAAACCAAACCAAACCTTCAAGTCTAAGAACACACAGGCAAACACACTGACACAAACATGAAAAATTACGTATCTACTCTTTCACAAATGGGTGTGCTGCTGTAATATTTGCAACAGCGTACCAAATGTAGGCCATTGCAAAGATTGGACAGCAGTATTACGCATTTAATTTGTATAAAGTAAAAACTGTATCTGGCATTAAAGATGTAAAGGCAAAAGAATACACGATGTCAGCGATAGTAATAACACAGACATTCCCCGAAGCATTTTTTGTTTTCATTAAAATTTCATCAAGTGAAACACAACACTGGGTACAGGAAGTCAAACGAAAGAAAAATATAAGTTCACAGGCTTACAGAGAGAGAGAGAGAGAGAGAGAGAGAGAGAGAGAGAGAGAGAGAGAGAGAGAGAGAGAGAGAGAGACACACACACACACACACACACACACACACACACACACACACACACACACACACACGCCGCCCCCCATGGGCACAGTCATATGTACACACATAAAACCAACATGCAAACTAATTTTTAATAACACATTGGCAAACACACCGACAAAAAATATTAAAAAGAATGTGCTTATGCACTTTTCACAATATGGTATGTTGCTGTAATATTCGCAATAGCGTACCAAAGGTAGGCCATTGCAAAGATTGGACAGCAGCACAACGCTTATATTTCTCTATCAAGTATAACACTGTCTCTGGCACTAAAGACGTCAAGAAATAATACACAATGCCAGTAATAGTAATAACACCGTCATACACATTCTCCAAAACATTGGTTTAGTTTTCATCAAAATTTCAAATGAAATACAACACCGAATACTAGAAGGAAGTCAGAAGAAAGGTTAAAGAAAAAAGAAAAAAAAAAGTTCAATACATTTCAATATAAGAGAAAAATATTGATTAGCTTTGTTGTTCAACGGTCTTATAGTACACGATTACCACACAAAAAAACTAGACTCAGTTCACATCTCGACAAAACAAGAGTCATTAAACACCAATTTATGTAAAGTACACACTGACGTTTAAAACGATACACGAAATCCTCACAAAGAAACACACAAAAATCAAGAGTAAGAATATGCTAAAATCCGAGAGAAAGGCCTAGGAAAGAAGCCCCTCAGCGCTAAGGAACAGGCGCTAAACCCCTGTGAACAAGGACATTTTTTTCGCTGTGAAAGGATCCACATGTTGACTCCTGATCGCCACGTCAGGCTTTCCGAGGAAGAAGGGATGCTCACATCAGGGGGTACCAGGTGATCACAAGGAAACCTGTCAGGAACAGGATCAAAGACTTCCTCACCAGCTCTGCAGCTCAGCCCCAAAAGATCTGAGACATGCGTCCACGTTCCAGACCTCCGAGGCATCTGATATGCTGCATCACTGGAGCGAGTCTTTGTTGCCTTTCCTGAACCATTCCCTCTGGTACCGCCTGTTCTGCACCTTTCTTCAACAGAAAACTGGCATAGGAAACCAGAGCCGCCATGCTGATCACATGACACTTCATCCTGTGAAAGAAGGAGACTTTAAAACACGTGCGAAAAAAAGAGCTCTCTAAACCCTGGGAAAGACAAGATATTAAACCAGGAAGGAAAGGCACAAAATCGTGGGAAAATAAGAGTGAAAATACTCTAAACCCTGGGTAAGTAGACAAACTCTATAGTTGACGACGATCCTCTACACGGGGGTAAAAAAAAAAAAAAAAAGACAAGGCATTTAATCGTGGGAAAGACGATACTAAACTCTGGCAAAACGACATTAAACGCTCTGAATGAAGAAGATGCTAAACCATGGCAAGAAAACGCCAAGATCTCTGAACAGAGAAGACGCTACACCCTGGAAGAGAAGAAAGGCACTAAACAAGGGGAAAGAAAACATCTGTAAATTCAGAAGGTACTGAACAGCAGGCAAGGAGACGTTAAAACTCGGCAAAGGAGAACACACAGTGTGAGCCAGTAGAAGACGATCCTGTGAAAGAACAAAACACTTTGGAAAAAAAAAAAAGGTACGCAACCCTGTAAACGGGGTGTCAGTCCCTTTCAAAGGGTACTAAATCAAAAAAAAAAGGAAACGTTGATCCCTGGCGATAATGTGAAAGTAATACAGGAAGAGGATACAGAAGAATACAAAAGAGAAAGTATAACAAAAATACTGCCCGGTTAAAAAAAATTAAAAAAAAAAAAAAAAAAAAAAAAAAAAAAAACCTTGATGATGGTATCCGTCTATCTCGAGAGAGATGGTGTTGCGCCGTGGTTCAGTCAGTTGTGGAGATGCAGCGCCTGCTGTGGCTGAAGACTCCGATCCCTAAGCGGCAGACTCTGTTGCAGTTGCTGTAGGTGAAGTGTCGGTCATGGGTGTCCGTTGGTGCCAACGCAATGTCTACGGTGCCTCCCGTTCTTCCCACTGTGCCTCTCTCCTCCGGTCTGTTTGCGTTGATGCCGGCCTTGACGGTGGACCACCAGCTGATCCGGTCTGAAGCTGCTGTCTCCAGGTCTGCTCGGTCGAGGCTGCCTGCCCTAAGGTCACGCTTACATACAACCTTGTAGCGTAGGGCTGGCCGTCCTATGGGTCTGGAGCCCGTAGCCAGTTCGCCGTACAGCATGTCCTTTCGGATGGGACCGTCGTCCATGCAGCTGACGTGGCCAAGCCAGCGCAGGCGTCTCTGCGTCAGCATGGCGAACATGCTAGACATCCTTGCCTGAGCCAGGACGTTCTTGCTGATGATGCGATCCTGCCAAGTGGTGTCCAGAAGTCTTCTGAAGCAGCCCAGATGGAAGGCGTTCAGTCTGCGTTCTTGTCTCTCGAGTACAGGGTCCATGCTTCACTTATGTGGAGAAGACTGCTCAGCACGCAGGCTTGGCGACACTTTGATCTTAGTGTTTGACATTAGCATGGTGTTGTCCCAGAGTCTCTTCGCCAGACGGGCCATCGCTGTTGCTGCCTTGCCGGTACGCATGTTCAGCTCGGCGTCCAGAGAGAGGTTGTTCAAGATGGTTGAGCCCAAGTAAGTGAAGTCGTCGACCACTTCGTCGGGGTGTGATCGTCGATGGAGATGCGGGGAGTGCTGATGACGTCTTGGCCCATGTTTGTTTTCTTCAAGCTGACAGTGAGACCGAACTCGGTGCAGGCATCAGCGAAGCAGGTGATGAGCCGTTGCAGCGCTTCACTGGTGTGGGCAGCGAGGGGGCGACGGCGTCTGCGAAGGACATCTCCCCGACGAGGACTTTCCCTAAAAAAAAGCTGCATGCCTCAAATTCTCCGTTGTCCGTAATCTGATGTCAGTTTCTTGTCCTGATAACAAATGGACCTTTAAGCATGAAGGGTACATGAAGAAAGGATGGCCATGTGTTTATTTTAGCATTCAGGCATTTATTGATGTTTTGGAATAAAAAAAAAAAAAACGATTCGTTGAATTCCTCAAATCATTGTGACACCTGTAATTACAATAACCATTTCGCAGAAGCTACAGTGCTGTATAAAATCTGGTCTCAAAGACGCACGACTAACTGTGGACAGTGGCTGTTCTGAAATTCCTTATCCTGTCTAAATCAATACACCTTTAATTTCACCGCCGGATCCTTCTGACATTTTACTGAAAACTCTCGAAAATATCTTTTCAGTTTCTTAAACACGGAGCATATGACAAGAGCGACAGGAAAACGAACCAGAAGATGTATGAGTAAGGTACCTTGAACTTATCTGGTATCTGAAAATATGTTTATGCTTTAATCGCATACCATAAATCAACAAATTTATAAATTAACATTGCAACGGAAACACTTCTTCCTCCAGGTGAACACCTTCGGCATATTCGAAATTTCACGCACAAGGGGCGAAAAAAGGAGTCAAAACAAATGAAGTAAATGAAATCCTTTGTGAAATACAAGGTCAGAATGTAATGGATAAATGTAAGCAACGAACTGTCCCAATGTCAACTCTGCTTTAGTCTTATCCATTCAAAGCTATTCCATTATTTTGCCATGTCATGCAGTCGTCTACTTTTAAAAGCTATCGACCATTTTGCCATTCCGTCGTTAAAAAATCTTTCTTCCGTAAAACCTCAGATCAGACGAAAAACGTTAATCCCTTTCAGAAACTCAAAGATCACATCAGGTGGGACATCTCTGAACAGGGTTTTCATGGACTCTGCTATAAAGTGTTTATGGCTCACATCGTGCAAGTCCCAACACTCTAAAAGAATGTTTCGCTGAGAGTGGAAGATGAGGAATGCACCACCGAGCTTCTTCACCTTTTAAAAGGTAACATGGGTATAAAACGTGTGGCCTGTGTGCAAGCGGCACAAGACTGTTTCGCCTTTACGTCAAAAAGAACAAAGAAAGGAATATACTTTTGGAGAATTAATGAAAGAAAACGGACATTTTTCTCTCACCAGAATTCGTGTCTAATATACACTTCACTATATCACTTACAAAAAACTGAGATTCCTGAATTAGATGTGTAAGAAACGCATACAAATGGCAGTTAATGACGGTATGATCAACGCTTCATAGATTACTGTAATGTGAATAAAGGAGAGAAAGGGTATTATGGATGGTTCACGGTGGACATTGTTCGGAGAAAATGAACTTGCGCATTTCAAGGGACATTCCTTTCACATGGTTCTTGAAATTTAGGATGCAAGATTAAATTGAAAAGGCTACAAGTCAGAATGATAATTACTACTGATAGTGTTCTTCATGTAGCGGATTTAAACAAACATCATGCGATGTTCACCATGTAATCGAGACATGGACTCCCATAAGTATGTGTGTGTGTGTGTGTGTGTGTGTGTGTGTGTGTGTGTGCGTGCGTGTATGTGTGCGAATGGAGCCCAGATATGCACATATGGTTTTGGAAATCTTGTGCACATTTCCTCAATGAACAACATTTCATGTAATGTGATAAAGTTTTGGCGTAGATGGACATTTAGAAAATAATTCTACTCTCGACTTCATGCATCGCCTTCCCCGAAGTTGGAGTATACGGCTGCCTTGATGGCGGGTAGATTAAAAAAACGGACATACACACAAAATCTCCACTCCCCCTGTTGGGGAGATGGGATCGATCCTTCTATACAGGGAGTGTCCGCAGGAGTATCAGCCTGCGTACACTGAAAGAGAAAGGAAAGGATTGCATCGCCAAAATTACGTGTAAACTTAGGTCTCTTCGAACAGTGATCTTTTTTCAGGAACAGGTGAAGTATCAGGTATATGATTAAACCTGTTAATTTCCGCAATACCTAGAATGTATCTGAAGGCTTCATTTCTCATCAACATCGCCAGTATTTTTTTTGGGTGTGTTTTTTTTTTTTTTTTTTGCCTTGATGTCCTTCTGGTTTTGTATTGAGAGACAGTTTCAAGCCGATCATGATGATATTGGTCTTAATTTAGAGGCGTTTTTCTTTGCCTTGATGTGCTCCGTTTTTGTCATAAGACTTTCCAGTAGGTGATGGTAAGATCGGCATTTGTGTGTGCGTGTGTGCGTGTGTGTGTGTGTTTGTGTGTGTGCGGGCGCGCGTTTTGGGCTTGATGTGCTTTTTTTTTTGTCTTCAAAGATAGTTTCCAGCAGTCGTGATAATATTGGTCTTATTACAGTGATTTTGGAAGAAAGAAAGAAAAGTACTTTGAAAAAAAAATCCGTCCAAACTAACAATCAGGAAACATGGACACTGAAATAGTACGTGTGCGCGCTGCGTGCGTGTGTGAGATTGTAAGTGTATTGTGTGTGTGTGAATTAAGTGTATTGTGTGTGTGTGTGTGCGTGTGTGTGTGTGCGTGCGTGTGCGCGCGCGCGATTTTTGGTGTGCGCAAGTGTGTGTAGGTATGTGTGCGTGCGGCTGTGCATGCGCGCCTCTGTAAGAGAATAGTTAAGTGTAATTTTGAGTTAACAAGAATGGTATGCGATGGTGTTGATGAGAGAGAGAGAGAGAGAGAGAGAGAGAGAGAGAGAGAGAGAGAGAGAGAGAGAGAGAGAGAGAGAGAGAGAGAGAGAGAGAGCGTGTGTGTGGCACGTGCGAGTTGAGAGAGAGAGAGAGAGAGAGAGAGAGAAGGTGAGAAAGTGAGAATTGTCAGCGAATGTGTGTATATGTGCGCGCCAGAGCGCGCGCGTGTGTGCCGTGTGCGCCATATGCGTGCAAGTTCACGTGTGTGTTTACGTTTGTGTACGCATGCATGTGTACACGATCATATTTATTCTACGATTTGATATGTTTTATCAACTGGTATGTGTGTGTGTGTGTGCGTGTGTGTGTGTGTGTGTGCGAGAGAGAGAGAGAGAGAGAGAGAATGAGCGAGTGTGAGTGAGTGAGTGAATGTGTGTGTGTGTGTGTGTGTGTGTGTGTGTGTGTGTGCATGCGCGCACGCATGTATGTTTGCTTCAGTTCACGTCCACATCCGAGGAGGAGTCGAGAGGTGAGGCGAGGACAGTGAATGGTGTGCTATAAGCGTTCCTCATTATCCATGGGGAAAGTCATCAAACTACGGGTCATGTGGTAAACTCTGCGTCAGTGATTATCTACAAGTACGTGCACTGACCTAATGACAAGGAATCGGCGTGACTAGCTCATTCACCAACTCTGCCAACTCCCTGAAGAATAAAACACGAAAATCAATGCCCTGAGGACACCAAACGCCCACTTTAAACGCCATTTTTTTCTGTACAGTACGGTTGTTCAAGTGACGTTTCATGTATTGTTCTGCCTATCTCCATCTTTTCACTGATTCTTCTCATTCTTATTTGATCTAAATGAATGTCATTGTCCCGAGTTAACCTCTTTGGTTTACTGTCTCAGTAGGGGTGGTACCTTTTCTCTGGTCTGCAGTTCAATGGTCTTCTGGTACACTGGCACTGCCTCCGGATGTGTGGTCACCATTTTCCATCCTGCAACAAAAAGACCTAGGCTCAGTTCACTCCTTGACAAAGAAAGAGTCATTAAACACTAATTCCTGTAAAGTACACATTAATGCACAAAACCTTACAAAGAAGAATGCACAAAACCAAGAGAAAGACGTCACTCAAGCCCGAGAGAGAAAAAAGCCTACTTCAGCCCTAAGGAACAGACACGACGACACCCGTGAACGAGGATATTTTCCCCCATGAAAGGATCTACATGTAACTCTAAAAAGTTGTTTTTAATTCGTGCACTACAGAACCGCTGCCTTACTTTTCACTTAAATTATAACAACTGCGTTAACATTCGATTTGATGTTAAATATCACACATACGCACGCACGCACGCACGCACACACACAGTCTCACCTGCACCTCCACACAAGGGATTTCTCTGGTGTTGTCAGCCCTGCCTCCGAAAGGGTCGCCCTGTCAGCAGTCCTCTGGCCCTGGTGGGGGTCTCCCCCATCGGCTGTCCACGTTCCTGGTGGCGGTCTGTGTCGTCGCTGTCCTCACGATCCTGGTGGTGGTCTGTATCGTCGCGCTGTCCTCACTGATCCTGGTGGCGGTCTCTGTGTCGTCGCTGTCCTCACTGACCGAATGGTGGTGGTCTCCCCCCACGGGTGATCCTCCCTGTTCCAGGCTCTGGCCTAAACCCTGGGACCGATCTCGTGTCTACGGCTGATCGCTCCTTGTTCCCCGTCTGAAATATTCGACGATTGTTCCTAATCACATTTCGTTATTAAAGCAATTCTAACACACAATTTTTTTTTTTCTATCAGAAGGCAAAAACTAAGGGATGCATTACTTCCGTTCAAGAGTAAAACCACTCGAAAGATGAAATTGCTCAGAATAAGATCTATGATGCTAGACAAGGGAATATACCATTTTTAATAAATTTCTTTGCCTTTGATTGTGCAAGGCCTTTCCATTTATCATTTACTTTTCAGAATGTTGCCTTAAAGAGAGAGAAGATTTGAATATGCACAGATGTCGAATATCCCTTCGCCTCTATTAACAGTGTTTAAAGCAGTCGCCCCTCAGACTGACGTCACTAAGTTTGGTGCACGTGACCAGCCGCCCTGGTACAATGGTTGCTATTGTTAACTACAGGCCACAACATCACTTTGTACCTGTGGCTTAATCTGCAATAAAAGCAGTGAATCGACAGCAATATTAGTTCAATTATTAACGTCACAAGCGCAAAGATAGTAACATCAATTCACGCCAATAGTCTTTTTTCCTATCCGTGTGTCAGCTGTAGTTCACTTGCTCATAATCATTCGTCCTGCCGATCTCCCGTGACCTGTCGGGGTTACGAGCGCCCCCTGACCAATTTTAAAATGGCACCATGAATTCTGTTCCCTTTATTTTTTTTGTCCTTCATTTCATTAACGTCATTTTTTTTTGCCGGTGAATACTAAGTGAATTATGTCAGTACATTAATTTGTTGGATTCATTTTTTTTCCGCTCAGTTCCATGTAATTCTTACAAGACAAGAAAAGGCAGCATCACCTGATGTTCTGGGGAAGTGCTGTATTACCCAGTGATAACGTTTCATGTACGTGACGCATGAAACATGTCAATGCATTTAGCTTACATATTAACGGAGTCGTTTAGTACTGGTCAAAACTCAACATGCATTAACAAACAATTTCATTGGCTAAAAGAGAACGTCCGTTTACCTGTTTCACTTGCATCTTCGTATGGGGTTTTTGTTGTGCTGTTGTTTTGTTCATGGCAGCTGTATCTCACTTTAGCATTGTCCCCTGTTGCCGTTTTCAGCGCCGTCGACCACCACGTTCATGTCGGATACATTATAATGACCATGTTAAATGGCATGCGTGACAAAGGCTAAGGTTCGTTTGGCGAACTACACAAAATGTGTCTCAAACTTAAGTCATACTCAAATTGATGAAAAATAAGTGTCTCAGTTACTTGGAATTAATGAATACATAAAATGAGTGTATAAAACAGACACTGAAAACGGAGACTTGGATCCAAACATAACCTTTCTAACTCGGCTGCCATGGTACCAAATAATACGAGACTGCTACAATTTTGGATTCATACTGAATTACTTACACTGGCCCTGACCGTTGTACAATCTAAGTATGTTTGTGACGGCGAATACGCGCGGTCTTTAGTTTTTTAATATTAGCCAAGCCAACAACAAAAAAAAAATGTTCATCCACAGAAAACGCTGTTTAACCCATTGGAAGTTTACTGCCGGAACTAGTATCATACCTTGTCCTCCCCGATTTGTATGACTCGGCCATGTGGGGCAACGGTCCTTTGGTAGACTGGCGCGCCCCCGGGAGAGCGCTCGTCCTCTACGATCCTGCCGCAATGGGAAACGAACTCTGATCAGATCGTGACAAAAAAATGGTCATCAATCCCTGTGGAAGAAGAACACACTACTCCCTCTCAATTGCACTATCAATCATAGGAAATGATGCACTGAATCCTTATTTTTCATGTACACATAGATACTAAACCTATGACAGGAAAAACATTGATCTCTATATAAGGATAGACAAGGCATCCCATGACAGGACAATAATCCCGATGAAGTGATAGACACTAAACGCAATGACAAAAGGACATTAATCCTTATGAAGGGATAGACACTAAAACCATTGACAGGACATTAATCCCTATGAAGGGTTATACTGAACTTGACATAGGACATCAAGCCCTATGAAAGGATAGACACTAAACCCTATGACAGAAGGCATTAATCCCTATGAAGGGATCCACATGTTGACTCCGATCACCATGACATCGCTTTCTGTGGAAGAAGCGATACTCACATGGGAGATACCAGGTGCGCACAAGGAAATCTTTCAGAACAGGATCATGACTTCCCCTGCAGCTCGGCCCCAAAGGATCTGAAGACATGCGTCCATGTTTCAGATCTCCGAGTCATTAGGCCTGCCACATCATGAGGTCATCATTGATACCCTCCTGAACCATCCCCTCCGGTACCGCCTGTTCTGTACCCTTCTCCCACAGAAAACTGGCACGGAAAACCAGAGCTGTCATGTTGGTCGTAGGAAAGGACGCTCAATCCTGGGTAAAGAACAAGACTCAAATCCCTGGGAAAGAAGGCACTAAGCCACGGAAAGAAGCAAGCATAAAACTGGAGAGAAGACACTTAAACATGTGAATGAATAAGACAGTTAAACTCTAACAAAGAACACGGCACTAAACACATAGAAAAAGACGCTAAACCCTGAAGACGAAACAAGATTTCAGCAAATAAATCCAATCTTTGTGAATGAAAAAGATACTTAACCCTGGGGGGAAAAAACGTTAAAACTCTGCGCATGGATCAAGACGCTAAACCCTGGGAAGAAAACGCTAAACTGCTAATGTAGAAGACACTAAACCCTGGAGAGAAAACGCTAAAGTTTGAATGGAGAGAGCTAGCTGAGACCCTGAGGGCCTCTGTCTTGGGAAAGAAGGCAGACCTTGGAATATCAAAGTCAATAAATGAAGGAAGAACTACACACTGTGAAAGAAGACCCTAAAAACCTGTGGTGGAAAGGTGACAATCCTATCAAAGCGCACCAAAACCTTTGAAAGAAGGAACACAATCCATGAAAGAAAGGGCAATAGTAAACCTCTATCACAGGGCACTGAACCATGCAAAAGAAAAAGTTAAATCCCTCGACAAAAAAAAACACTGCTACTAAGAAGACGACGCAGAAGAAGAGAGAGAGAGAGAGAGAGAGAGAGAGAGAGAGAGAGAGAGAGAGAGAGAGAGAGAGAGAGAGAGAAGACAGACAGAGACAGAGACACAGAGCAGACAGAGACAGACAGACAGAGAGAGAGAGAGAGAGAGAGAGAGAGAGAGAGAGAGAGAGAGAGAGAGAGAGAGAGAGAGAGAGAGAGAGAAGAAAAAATACTCCACATATTCATTTGCATTCTCCGAGTTCACATGACCTGGCCTCCGTTTCCTGTGACCGTTGTTTCCACAGTTTACTGGCCCTGTTGATGCAAAACAAAAACAAATAGATAAAGAAAAACATTTTCTGTACAACCAAATCCGATCAACTCTATTTGAACAAGCTTAGTTCAATATTAACTTAATAGTTTTCCTGCCATCTGAAAATATTATGATTTGCATGATGTGTTGTGTGAACTCCGTATTGGTCAACTTATGCCATCCTTGACGTTGAGGAAAAAATCTCCCACGTCGCTCTCTGTTTCGAACTCCTTAAAATTACTGTCGAACAATTGTTGCTTTGTATTTTCAGAGCAGAAAATGAACAAGGCATGCGGTCAGTGATGTAACAAAGATGTTTTCTATCACTCGCCACTTCCCGACACTCCTGCGTACTCTTTTTACTGGTGAGGCACCTCGCCGCCCCTGCACCGACCCCATTCTGGTCCTGACTGTCATTAACGTGTTCAGTTGTTGGGTGTAGATTTCCAGCAACACACACATGGAAGGCAGCCATGATAGTCAACACTGGTCAATTGAAAAATAAAGTACTGTAACCCTAAGTGAAAATTCAAGATATTCAAGATTACAAGTCAATGAATTAACCAAGGAAAATCATGTTTCACATTGTTCAAACATGCAAACAGCATGTACACGGAGACATGTGCATGCGATAGACACACATAAAACGGGGATGCAAAGAGGGCAAAAATCAAGAGAATAGTGAAGAGACGTTAAATTGAAGCAAGCAAGCGCGCACACATAGACACACTTAAAGCGAGGCTTGCAAAACTGCACTATACTAACTGGGATGGATGGGGGGGGGGGGGGGGGGGGGGATAGACATGCTTGGTAGGTAGTCTATAGATTAGTAGTTTAAATAGCCGAGGCGGAGAAGTTCTTTAGCCGGTTTGTTTTGCGCTTCATATCTCGGTACCTTCTGTTAGAATGAAACAGCTGGAACAGATGGTTGGATGGGTGTGTGTTAAAGGCTATGATGCATCTAGCTTTCCGTCTTGTGCGCAGATTATAGTGTCGTCTAAAGGTATAAGTTCATTATCTTCGAATTTTGTTTTTGAAGCGGTCTGCAACTGTGCATAATGATTCAAATGACGGAATAACGAGCATGAAACCGACTGCCGTATCTGCAGTAATAACTGTTGGGATCGCTCTGTGTCAAGTGACGCTAAGCTCCGTCACGTTTTCGAACTGATGCAGTATCTGCTGCTCTCACGGCGTGCAGGTGGCCATACTGGAACCGACTAGTCTATGGTAAACGAGTTACCCTTCGGTTTTCATGACGAAGAACCGAGATCGTCAGGTCGGCCAATCACTGAACGCGACTGTTTTTGGTGCAAATACTGACCGTACGCTACTGGATAAGGTTTCCATTCAAGTTACCAGGATTTTTTTTTAAACAATGTGAGAAGTGGAATTTGGACAAATTATGTGGAATTGAAACAGAAGCCAGCCCAGACTTTGCAGTTTGAACGTGTTTTTCATCTTTCCCCAAAAAACTCTGGCACCCGCAATTCATTTTTAATGGAGTCAAAACGGATAGTAGGCGCTAAGCGGGAATGAACGTAAATCCACTGATTCTGCGTTTACTTTTGCTTATCCTCGATATTTTGGATTCATTACACATACAGAGAGAGAGAGAGAGAGAGAGAGAGAGAGAGAGAGAGAGAGAGAGAGAGAGAGAGAGACAGACAGACAGACAGACAGAGACAGAGTAGACGGCGCGTGTGGACAATTATGCGTATCTCAAGTATCCCTTCACCTTTACATACTGCCCCAAGGAGCAGCCATCAAAGTAAAACAGTTTGTACATTATAAAATTGCTTGAGGTGCTTTTGATGAAAACATAACCAATGAATCAAACATTTGGGACGGGGGGGGGGGGGGGGGGGTACCAGGTACACACATACACACACACGCGCGCGCGCGCGCGCGGAGCTGGAGTCTCACCTGCACCTCTGTATGGGGACCTCTTTGTATTGTCGCCCCTGTCCCTGGTGATGGTAGTCTCTCCAGTGGGCTGTCCTGTCCCTGGTGGTGGGCAGTCTCTCCAGTGGGGCTGTCTCTCCCTGTTCCTGGCTGGTGGTGGTAGTCTCTCCAGTGGGCTGTCCTCCTGTCCCTGGTGGTGGCAGTCTCTCCAGTGGGCTGTCCCTGGTGGTGGTGGTGGGCAGTCTCTCCAGTGGGGCTGTCTCTCCCTGTCCCTGGTGGTGGCAGTCTCTCCAGTGGGCTGTCTCCTGTCCCTGTCCCTGGTGGTGGCAGTCTCTCCAGTGGGCTGTCCTGTCCCTGTCCCTGGTGGTGGCAGTCTCTCCAGTGGGTCTGTCCCCCTGTCCCTGGTGGTGGCAGTCTCTCCAGTGGGCTGTCCTCCTGTCCCTGGTGGTGGCAGTCTCTCCAGTGGGCTGTCCTGTCCCTGGTGGTGGCAGTCTCTCCAGTGGGCTGTCCTGTTCCTGGTGGTGGCAGTCTCTCCAGTGGGATGTGGTTCCGTCTCTCCAGTGGGCTGTCCTCCCTGTTCCTGGTGTTCCGCTGTGGCCTGTCCTGCCTGTTGTGGACACTCCCCTGGGGGCGGTCAAATCAGATCAATCATGTTGCTTTCAGCCCGGCCAACCACAAAAGCCATATCAGGGCGGACACACTATGGAATGAAAAAAAAAAGTGAGATCTAAAATGCAGAGTTAAAACTCAATACCAGTTACCTGTGGGCGGTCATCCTTGTAGTGACCTCTCGCTGTGGGCTGTCCTCTCTATAGTGACCTCTCGCTGTGGGCTGTCCTCTCTATAGTGGCCCTCTCGCTGTGGGCTGTCCTCTCTATAGTGACCTCTCGCTGTGGGCTGGGCTGTCCTCTCTATAGTGACCTCTCGCTGTGGGCTGGGCTGTCCTCTCTATAGTGGCCTCTCGCTGTGGGCTGTCCTCTCTATAGTGGCCTCTCGCTGTGGGCTGTCCTCTCTATAGTGACCTCTCGCTGTGGGCTGGCTGTCCTCTCTATAGTGACCTCTCGCTGTGGGCGGTCCTCTCTATAGTGACCTCTCGCTGTGGGCTGTCCTCTCTATAGTGGCCTCTCGCTGTGGGCTGTCCTCTCTATAGTGACCTCTCGCTGTGGGCTGTCCTCTCTATAGTGGCCTCTCGCTGTGGGCTGTCCTCTCTATAGTGACCTCTCGCTGTGGGCTGGGCTGTCCTCTCTATAGTGACCTCTCGCTGTGGGCGGTCCTCTCTATAGTGACCTCTCGCTGTGGGCGGTCCTCTCTATAGTGACCTCTCGCTGTGGGCGGTCCTCTCTATAGTGACCTCTCGCTGTGGGCGGTCCTCTCTATAGTGACCTCTCGCTGTGGGCTGTCCTCTCTATAGTGACCTCTCGCTGTGGGCGGTCCTCTCTATAGTGACCTCTCGCTGTGGGTTGTCCTCTCTTTATAGTGGCCTCTCGCTGTGGACGGTCCTCCCTGCAGCGACCTCTCTCCTGGGATGTCGTCTGGTGTATGGCAGTGGCCGCTCCTCTTGGCCGTCATTCTTGTTCCCTGTCGCCAGTGAAATCCTTTCATCATATTTTCTGCCCATATTTCGTGGTCCGAGCAGTAGTTAATACGTACAAAACTTCTATCACTTTGTACAGGCGAAGTGATCCCAAGGCAGAAGAAGAGGCATGTGTCGTAAAACAATTTCAACTGATTTTTAACACCTTTTTTTCCCCGTTCGATCGTTTGTTGGAGGCTGTCTTCTTTCTAGGACGCATTGTTTACCAGTTTATTTTTCGGAACAATCTGCTCTCTCAAGTTTTGAGATATGGACATGCGGAGGTGTTGAATATCCCTTCGCCTCTTGAAAAAATACCCTTTGGTAAAAATGCCCCTTTGTTACTTACAAAAAAAAAAAAAAAAAAAATAGTTCAAAATGATTTTTTTTCTTAACACAATTCTGGTCAGAAATGATATATTGAAGAGGGTAGGCTTAATCTTGAGCGAGGACTGTCTTATTTATATCGATGAACAAGATTCCATTTACCATTCTCTTGAAACTCATAACTTCACTTTTTAAATGGAATTAGAAAAAGAATCAGAGAAAGATGATTCTCTTGAACTACTTTGACTAAAACATGTGGAAAATGCACAATTCAAACGGTCATCAGTCTGTGTATCAATTTTTACACCAGCTAGGTCTGAGGTAAGTGTTTTGTGACTGTCGCTGAAAGTTTCACATTAAAGTTTTTCAGATCTGATCAGATTGAATCGCATATTGATTTGTCTTACCTTCAAAGTTGTCCCATGGGATCTCAGGGTGGGGGTGGGGGATGGGTCCTGCCTCCAGTCGTCTTGCTCCTTTCATTGCTGGTGTTCTGAACAATCACAGCCATTGTGCATGAGATACTGAACATACTGCATTCTCAGGTAAAAGCTAGGTGTTTACAAGGTATCACAACTGACAATTCGTCAATATTCATTTGCCTCCAGTCATTCTACTAGTCAGCGGATTCTAAACCTACTACTAGAACCTGTACCGGAAGGATGGTTTTGTCTGCCCCTGCCGGCTCCTTCCCAAAGAGGAGTTCGCTTGGAACAGCTGGATTCACACAGTGGCGTTGCCTCCCTTTGGTTCACGCCGTTTATCGGTTATGAAAAGCGTAAAGCGCAAAGCGCTGTACTAGTGTTTTAGACCAGAATGTACACACCATCGCATTATCTGGCCAATCTCGGTGTTATGGATCACCCTAATATGTTACACACACACACACACACACACACACACACACACGCACGCACGCACACACGCACGCACACGCACACACACACCGATTCTGGGTCCTCTGGAGCATTGCTGTCGTGGTGACCTCAGGTCCCGCTTCATCTCCCCGGTCAGCCCGTGGTGTCTTTAGGTCAAAAGTTATCGACGTTGGCAGGTTCCTTAGAACTGTGGCTGGGTGGACTGACGTTGGCAGGTTCCTTAGAACTGGGGCTGGGTGGACTGACGTTGGCAGGTTCCTTAGAACTGGGGCTGGGTGGACTGACGTTGGCAGGTTCCTTAGAACTGGGGCTGGGTGGACTGACGTTGGCAGGTTCCTTAGAACTGGGGCTGGGTGGACTGACGTTGGCAGGTTCCTTAGAACTGGGGCTGGGTGGACTGACGTTGGCAGGTTCCTTAGAACTGGGGCTGGGTGGACTGACGTTGGCAGGTTCCTTAGAACTGGGGCTGGGTGGACCGACGTTGGCAGGTTCCTTAGAACTGGGGCTGGGTGGACCGACGTTGGCAGGTTCCTTAGAACTGGGGCTGGGTGGACTGACGTTGGCAGGTTCCTAAGAACTGGGGCTGGGTGGACTGACGTTGGCAGGTTCCTAAGAACTGGGGCTGGGTGGACTGACGTTGGCAGGTTCCTAAGAACTGGGGCTGGGTGGACTGACGTTGGCAGGTTCCTAAGAACTGGGGCTGGGTGGACTGGGTGGCACCATTGGTGTGGCCAGGACTGGGAGCTCCAGAATGAGCACAGTGGGATCAACGCCTTCGACAGGGAACGGAAAAAGAGAAGCTAAACTAAAAGGAATAAAGACATGGGATGTCTGGTGATGCAAATTAGTTAAAATATGTCTGGTGATAGAAATCAAGTTAAAAAAAAAGACATGGATATCTAATAACTGAAATTATGTTTTAAAAAAACGCAGGTATGCTGGAGATGGAGATTACATTTTAAGCAATCAGTGATGTCTGTCTGGTGACAGAAATTAGATTTAAAAAAAAAGACATGGTCGTCTGGTAATATAACTTACTTTAAAGACATTATCTCTGGTGATATATCATACATTAAAAAAATAGGCATTGATGCCCGAGATAGAAATTACTGTAAAAGGATATCTTCACAGGAATTAGGAGATGAATGTGTGGTGACAGAAATTACATTAAAACAAGACACGTCTGGAAACAGACATTCCGTTACAGACGACATCGATGTCCATCTGATGGCAAAAATCACTTTGAAAAAGACGTATATGTTAAGATATTACGTAAAAAAAACCAAAAGACTGGTGATAGGAAGTACATTAATTTTTAAAACAGGACATTGATGTCTATAGAATTACATTAAAAATGACACTGACGTCAGGTGACAGAAGTTACTTAAAAAAAAAATAAGTGGTCTAAAATACCTCGTCATGCGAGATATGTACTGTGCCGTGTGAAAAGTACATGCACTTGTCATGATTGCTTTAGCAAGATTTGATCTGCATGTGAACACTATGACTTAATTCAGATCAACAATCATTTTACAAGTATTTTCAAGCACTGTTTTCTCTTTCTTCTTCTTATGGTATCCGATCGTTAAATCAGAGCATTAAAGAGAAAAACACTTGATCTCCATGGCTGAACACTTCAGAGGATAACAGCATTTCACTTACCTGGCCATTCCATACTTCAGGTCACAGGGCTCCCGTATGCGTCCCTGGCAACGTGGTCCCTGGGCATTCTCAGCGACAAACAGTTCCACAGTTCCTACAGGTATTTATTCTTTGCCAAAGTGACAGGCCATAGTATGACAGTGATGATCAAGTGACAGGCCATAGTCTGACAGTGATGACCAAAGTGACAGGCCGGAGTATGACACAGTGGTGAACATTCTCCAGCATCTGACATCCACCACAAAGTGAACCGCTGTCACGACCTCAGCATTTTCCCAGCGTATTCTTCAGACCCTATCTTAGCCGTGCTTCCCAAAAGATCTGGACTAAGAAATGCATCCGTCTCAACGAAATGTACGAAGTTGAAAAGAACCGATCTTTGAGGAACTTCCCGGCCAGAACAAAAGCGCTGAAGCTTACTCTTCTTGTTCAAATGGCCGCACTCCCCTGAAACATGAGCAGCCTGACCACCACGTGGCCGACGGACGATTGACTGATGCTTGCCATTCTTTTGCCTCACAATCTGTCATGGAACGATGGAGATCCCTTGCAGACTGGTCCCAGGGTACACAGCAACTCCCTCAAACAGCATCCATCAGTGCGACACAACAGAAGACGACCAGCTCCTCTGACAGTCCAGGAACCGTCAACCCGACTGATGAATCATTAGAAAAGGGGGTCGGGTCCAGAGCACGTGACAATGGTAACGCTAGAGACGAAGCTTAATTTATCTGTCTATATGTTTAATATCTACCTACCTATCTTCCTGTAACTATCTATCCTTCTGTCTAATTATCTATCTATATATCTACCTTATTTATCTAATCTCTCTCTCTTATCTATCGCTATCCAGGCCTTTAAGTGCCTCTCAGCTCATTCACTGATCCAACACATCATCCAGCCACTAACAGAACTAATGACACGCAGTGGCGTCGTTGAAAGATCCATGTGGATGGGAAGACGGATCTGTGGTAGCAAGTAGTGCCACACATCAGGGGCGACACTTGGAGTTCCTTGACAAAAGCCAAGACAGTGGAAATCGTTCCACAGGGCGTCCTGCATTAGCCACCAGCTGATCTGATCGCCAAGTCAACAAAGGACACTCAGAAAGTACCAGGTGATCACCAGAAAACACTTCAGGAATGGCATGCCTGTCCTGAAGCATCTCCTCTGGTACCGCTGTTCTGTGCCTTTGTTCCATGGATACCTGTCACTGAAAACCAGAACAGCCACGTGTCACCAGGTACGCCAGTGGCTTTGTGCTGCCTGCATCACAGCTTGGACAGCTCAAGCGTCCACTCCTAAAGAGCACCCACGAGCTGGTGCTCGTTAAGCTGGTCCATCTTAGAACAGATCTCTCTTGGGGAAACCATACAGATCCATTCAATCGTTTCATGTCAATAGTACACTGGAGACACCGCTCTCTCGATATGCGTCTCTCGACTACGCAGGACCAGAGTTCCTCATCCACGCAGAACTGCAACAACACAGCACCCTGCACATCTTCAGCCTTGCCAGCAGCCAGATAATGCATTCGACCAGAATATGGACCCTCAGGCACCTAAAAGCCAACCACTGCCACCACTCTATGCAAGACCCCCTGTCCCTAACACCCACCACCCGAGATGATGAGCCACCTGGGCGTCGAAGCTGCTGAACACCCCCTGCTGTATCCCACAGACAGATGTAGTCAAACAAGACACCCGCACACCATGATCCCTGTTTACAGAAGACTTCCACCATTCCATGAAAGCCTGTGAGACAAAAGAATTTAAAGACCTCAGTACGACGTGCCAGCGACTAGCGGTAAATCTGACTCTTCACACATCGAAAGAATGCGACTACTGCTACTAGAGATCCCACGCACACCCTCTCCCCATCTCCCGAAGCCAGACTTCCCAAAGACTTCAGCACTGGCACCAAGAAGCCGCAGTCCAACAGTAAAACCTCAGATCTGAACGCCAGACATACTGGTCAGTTCAGACCTCAACGAACACAGCCAGACTGGCACAAAGGCCACAGGGAGAAACATCAAAACCCTCAAACACTCCTGTGACGAGATATCAAATCCCTGAAAAATGACACGCCACTGTCCAAACCGACTTGGAAGGAATAAATAACCTGGCGGAACTTCACAGAACTGCTGGATTCACCGAGAATGCGCTGCGCTGCAATAAAAATGTACATTTATGTTCGTCCATGTTTAGAAGCCATATTTGATATATACTAGTCACATAAAGTTAAGCACAGTTTACATGTACCCGCATAATTTTCCAAAATATAAAAGCCACGATTTTGAAATTGGGAACAGATTTAATTCATTATCTTGTTCCAACGTACATTGAATTTCATTGGGATCGAATGAACGGTTGTTGATTTACAGACAATTAAACAGAGGATGGGTCGAAATCAAAGTTCGCAAAATCTGTTCAGTTCACAAAATCATTTCAATAGTGGGTGTGGCCACCGCCATTGGCGAGACATTCCACGCAGACTCCTCATCGAGTTGACCAGTGTTCTGATGACCCTCTGAGGGATTCTCTGCCATTCCAGTTGCAGCATTTGGAAGAGATCCTGGTGGTCTCTGGGAGGTGGATGGTTCTCCTTCACACGTCTCCCCAACTCATCCCACATATGCTCGATGGGATTGAGGTCGGGACTATACGCCGGGAAGATCATCCTGTTGATGCCGGCCTGCACAATGAAGTTTTCGGCCACCCGGGCCCTATGTGGCCGAGCATTGTCGTCTTGGAAGACTGCCATGGGTCCTATCCGTTGCATGGTCGGAACAACGAAAGGCGCCAGGATTTCATCCCGATAGCGGATGCCTGTGAGGTTCCATCAATATGGTAGAGTGGTGTGTCTTGTGGTGGAGGCTGAAGGCACCCCATACCATAACAGATCCTCCCCCAAAGGCCCTGGTCTGGCGAACAGCTGCATCAATGTAACGTTCACCAACACGCCTCCAAACTCTAGTTCGGCCGTCATTGTGTTCAAGACTAAACCGCGACTCATCTGAAAAGAGGACCTGGGACCACTGTTGTTGGTTCCATCTCACATGACGATGGCAGAAAGCTCGGCGAGCCAGCCTATGGGCTGCTAGCAGTCGTGGTCGAACAGCTGGGCGACGTGATCTGAGGCCGAAGTGGTGAAGACGGTTTCGTATGGCTTGACGGCTGAGGATGGTGTTATTTGCCATACGAAGCTGCCTTTGGATGCTGGTGGAAGTGGTATCCCGCTGCAATAGGGCCTGCCTCTCGATGAAACGATCTTCTCTGGGAGTAGTCTGCCTAGGCCGACTGACCGTGGCCTCTCTTCAACGCTGTTGGTCGCCCTAAAACGCTGATTCAGTCTAACAATAACTGAATGATGCACACCAAGTCGTCGCGCCACTTCAGCCTTTGCAATGCCATCTTGTATCCACGCGCAATCGCCCTGGTTTTGTCAAAGGTGCTAAGTTTTCTTCGTGGTGGCATGGTGAGAAAAGGGCTGACAGTAACCAACCCCGCGCTTAAACAGCCAAAAGAAGGGGCATAAAACTCACTTGAGAGACTGCTCTTGCACGGGAAAAAAGAATTTTTCATTTTACACATCTTGTGTCGCCAGCAAGCTTGATGCAAAACAGGCACAGTTAACGCAACTTTGCACTTTTTATCCCGCGCGGTAACGAGGTCACCAAGACCCCCGTGCGCACTACCAGTTGACACAGGCTGGATTACACACTGCTGTGTGAGATTTCCATCATTGGTTGCCGCATAACAAAAAAAAAACAATGTTTTTTGAAGGGATGAATCAAAACCCCCTGTGTGCAAAGGCCTGTGCTTAACTTTATGTGACTAGTATAGTAATCATCCTAAAATTTCGCATAATGTGACCCGTTTTTTGAACGTGTATACACCTGCATGTAATGACGTGAATTGACAATACAAACCAGCGTGTAGGAAGCTCGAACAGAGATGTATCCACGCGAATATTGCCGATGGGAATTGCTGAACCCAGTCACTTTATAGACAGACTGAACATGTTCAACGGTCAAAGTGCGCTGTGTGGTGGACAGGGCTATGCTAACACCGACACAGAACACGTCTGATGTTGTTAGTTTCTTGAACTAATCGACTCCGTCATTTTTGACACCATCACTCCCACACAATGCTGTTCCAGATCTGTTGAACGCAGCACAAGACAGGTTTCTTTCCACATACTATCTGGGACTAGACAGAGAAGTCTTCCAGTTGGTACCGGCAGAAAATTAGTGTGTGATTATGTGTGTGTGCATGTGCATGTGGGCGTGTGTGCGCGCGCGCGCGTGTGTATGAGTGTGTGTGTGTGTGTGTGTGTGTGTGTGATTGCGTGTGTGTGCGCGCGCTTGCGTCTGTGCGTACGCGTTCGTTTTTTCTGGCTCAGATACCACTGTGGTTAATGGCAAGGGTGGACCAGTCCTTATGCTACCGGATGAACAGAGTGAATTAGAGGCCTGCTGAGGGGGGAAAGGGGAAGGAGAGGAGCACGCGCAGGGATGGAGACAAGCTTTTTTTTTTTTTTGAAAGTCAATCACTTTCTGCAGATTCCACCCCATCCCCCACCACCACCCCTTTTGAAAAAAAAAAAAAGCAAAGAACAGTCCACTGAAAGCGTAGTCACTGTACAGAAGGATGGAAGGAAGGAAAGAACCTTAAAAATCAACAGACGGAAAGAAGGGGGGAGTGTTCTTTCGTACACCTCCTATAAAACGGCGGGAGGCGTGTGAAGGTAATAAAATGAATAAAATGACAAAAATGTGTATGAAGCGCTGGAGGCGTAAATATAAAGACAGCAAGCTGTGAAAAATAAAGGCAAGCGCCACCTGCTTCTACCCGATTCTGATTTACGCAATTTACATTTTCACGCAACAGATTTTCAATTCAAATGACGTTCGGAAAGGGGGGCCGGAATAGCTCGGTTGTTAGAGCGCCGGACTCGTAAACTTGGGGTTGCAGGTTCGAATCTCCGCCGGGCCGTTTCCGTACAGGGGGATTTTTCCCTCTAAGTTAACATTGGTTTTGACTCCATTTTCCATACATCTTTCGAATAAGACTATAAACCGAGGTTCCGTGTGTGGACGCACGCATAACATCTAGCGCACACGTAAAATCCCGTCACCAACATTCGGAACACAAGGCCAGTTTTGGCCGTTTTTATGGATGACACGTTACACATAGCATGCGCCGTCCCCGAAGATGGAGCATGTCTGCCTTAATGGCGGGATTAAAAAAAAAAAACGGGTCATACACACAAAACTCCACTCCCTCTGTTGCGTAGATGGGACTAATCCCTGCCTGTCTATACAGGGAGTGTCCGCAGGAGTATCAGCCTGCGTACGCAAAAAAAAAAGAAAAAGGAAAAAAAAAAAAAACATTCCCAAGACTTCCCGCTTCATACCTGGTTTTTTGTGCCTGCATCAGACAAAAACGGCTTTCATCTGTGTACGTGCTGTGCACTCACCACTCATTTGAACATCGCAACATCAGCCTGCCAGTCCGGTTTAACGGGACAGGAGCGCGTACAGATGGGCGAAAATGTGGTGTGTGTGTGGGTGAGGGGGTGGGGGTGGAGGGTGGGGGGCGCGCGTGTGAGCGCCCATGTGTACGTGCACGCATCAGGTAGTTTTGAACGCAATCACCGCACACACACACATATAATACAGACCAAAAAAAAAATATATATATGTGTTTGTGCGCGCGCGCACACGTTTGTGGGGGGGTGGGTGGGGGGGGGGGGGGGTGGAGTGGATCCTGCTATGTGAGCTAACTAGAGATAAAGTTTCAGGATAGAGTGGATGAGATGGGGAGATGAAGTGAAAGCGCCAGACGGAAGAGGGAGAGGGAGGGGGAGGGGGAGGGGGAGGGAGGGAGGGGGGTGCTGGGTGGGTGGGACTGGCAGCATGTGAAGGGGCAGAATTCTTTGTCACGCCTCTTTAGTTCGAATGAGAATCTGGGAGGCGAGTGTATAATCTAAGAACGTGGTTGTGTGAAATCCTGCCTGTTGGAACTTAACAGAGATTAGGTTCAAGTCAGAAGCAGACAGGAAGAAAGAGTAGGGCAGACAAGCACACAGACAGAGAGAGAGAGAGAGAGAGAGAGAGGGGGGGGAGGAAGGGGGGGGGGGAAGAATATTAAATGGAAGGAGTGCGGCAGGGAAAGGACAGAATTTCCATTCGGACCCCTCTCACGCTTTTGCATTAACATTTAAGGCTTGACACGTAAGAATGAAATTTGGTTTATCTCGGAACAAACCAAAGGTTACCAGAAATAGTCAGCGCTCAGTTTTTGTTTCCTAAATTGATGAATTCACCCCCTTCCTCCTCCTTCGCCCCCCACCCTTTCCCTCCTTAAATCCTAATCACAAGAGATCTGGGATGCTTTCATGATCCTATCCCCTTCTCCCTCTACTCTCTGGCCCAAATGAAAAATTAAACAGTCAACGTCTGTTAACCCCTCACAACTTCCGCCAAAAATCAATAAAGTAGATATTACAATGCTATTTCTAATGCATCCCCGCCCCCCCCCCCCCCCCCCCCCCCCCACTTCTCTCTCTTTCCCCGCCCGAAACAAACTCACTAACTCGAGAGCACGCGCGCCCGCGCGCACACACACACACCTTCATAGAAATTAATTCGAAGTAATGTGCGCGCTCAAGGCCGCAGGCGGGAAGAAGAAAAAAAAAAAGGAGGGGGGGGGGGCGGGGGGATTCTTTCGTGCTTCCTCCCCCCACCCCTCCCACAACTTATAAAAAAAGCTCCATATCCGTCAAAAGTTTACGGACTGAAAGACTGTGTTATGTCCTCGCCATGTTAGAGCGCGCTAAAATTCTGCAACCATACCGTCTTTGACGGTTGACCGAAGACATGCGTTTGTACCGGAGCGGGGAGGGGAGAGGGGGTATGGACCGACATCTCGGGAAGATTGCTTTGTACATATTGCTGCTTTAATTAAAAAGAAAAGAGGGGGGGGGGGGGGGGGGGGGGGGGCGGGGAGGATTCAAGACATCAGGTGACTGTCACTTCAACCATATTCAGAAATGGGGGTCCATTTTGAAAGCTTTTCGGCTTTGCGTGAGATTAAGTAGTTGAGGTAGCAGTAGCGGCAGTAGTAGTAGTAGTAGTAGTAGTAGTAGTAGTAGGGACTGGCTTCCATGTGGCTAGGTCTGCGTCCACTCATAAATTGATTTGAAATTGGGGTCTGGTCATAGTAATATCGCCAAACAAAACTGGTGAAAATCTTTTTTTTTTTTTTTAATTCTTCAAATTTTGCAATTCTGTCCACAAGATTCTTGACACTGTTAACATCTTGTACAGCTTTG
>JADBJO010002493.1:265000-277500 GCA_016801955.1 Conus betulinus
TCTCTCTCTCTCCTCTCTCTCTCTCTCTCTCTCTCTCTCTCTCCTCTCTCTCTCTCCTCTCTCTTTTTTTTTTTTTTTATAGTTCCACTGTAACAATATATTCCAATATGTATTTTCTTTCCATATCAAATATCATTTATTCTCTGCTAGCTCTACAGTTCGAATTTCCGATCGTTTTTGAAACGCTTTATACAAAACAGAGAGAGAGAGAGAGAGAGAGAAGAGAGAGAGAGAGAGAGAGAGAGAGAGAGTCATCCAGTTCAACGCAATCAAATTAAAGCTGGTAGGTTCAGCCGCAGCGCCCATGGTCCGACAGCAGCTAGGGTTACCATTGTGCACCTCCTGTCACCCCGGCCGTCAGAGGGTGCACTGAAGGAGATGATGATGATCCCCACTGCACTCCATCTGCACAGGGACCTTGGTGAGTTCACAGCTGCCGAGTACAAACCCAGTGATCCGTTACCAGCCAAGTTGACTGGGTGCAGATCAAATGTTCAGGTACAGAGCAAGTTTACCGGGGGTGTAGTTGAATCTGATCTTATTGGTAGAATTCAGTACAATCTATACCTTGATTATCACGCATGAGAAATTAAAAGCAAACAAAACAAAAACCATCCCCTAAAGAAAAAACAAAACAAAACAAAACAAAACCGGAGAGATAACGATTACGAATACGACAATATATTGGTTAAGGCCTTAGGCCCATGCTGAAGGGGTAACGTCTGTAATACATAAAAATACAACTCGTGTCATAGCAGAAAATGAAGAGTAAAAAGCTGTTACGTTCGCGACACGCAAATACATTATGAATATGCAGTATGTAACCTTCCTGATGCTTTATAAGTGAGCCCTCCCTCCGAATGGCGCCGGGAACGTCCGGACAATCCAGTCCCAACGAATTTGTCGACACCGGCAACTGCGGCGTAATTGAACCGAGGCCATTGATGTGGAGGCGTAATCGAAAGTGAGGTGTCACCATGAGAGCAGCGCATGAAGGGCCACAGATTTGACACTTTTTGTTTTTTAAGCTGATCGAGGAGGATGAGGAGGATCAGAGGATGCTACGTGTTTCTGGTCTGAGACTGCATGACAGAGCTGGACTCTACACTTACTTTCAAACTGTATCTCGGCATCAATCAGGCCCGACAGACACAGACACCTGCAGTGTTGGCAAAGAGATCTCAACAACACTCAGACATTCATCCATTAAATACATGAAAAAACTGGACTGCGTGGTCCATTCTTTCCAACTGAGCCCGTACCAAGCTTAGCTCTCGGTAGGATCCGGTTGGGGCAGAACAAATCCTACAAAAATAATGGCTCCGATGGGAATCGAACCCACGACCACCCGGTCCAGAATTCTCGACGTCGACCACTTCCCTACGGCGGCTGGTGATTGGAACGAAAGTTAATTAGGAGACAATTAAAATGCGGCCCAAGACCAACTTGTTCAATCTTGATCCGGATTCGCACCAGACAGCAGATTCAGCATATTTTATTCGACGTGTATTCTGGCCTATTCATTTTCAGTATTCCGCCAAGTCTTGATGCCTGGGTTTTATTTCGGTAACCGTCATGGTGGTAGTAGTGGCTGCTATCATGTGGCTTCGTTTGTTCAACTCACCACCGAGGATAGACATTCGCTTTTTTTTCATATATTTGGCTGAATGTTTTTTATTTATAAGTGGCCAATCTGTGTTCTAAAATCGTAAAGACATTTAGTTTCATATGTTCTCTTTTTGGCAGAAACGGCATTACATAGCCTTATCTTAATAGAATGTAAGTTCGTTGCAATGTTTATATGGAATGTCGTTTTTACAAATCTGTTATTAATGTATAAAACAATGATTGTGACTGATCACAATTTCCAAGAAAAGGTAGATTTTGTAATACAGAAATCTTTTTTTTTGTTGTTGTTGTTGTTGCTAAAAACGTGAATTTACAATTTATGGCCTTATGATCGGATGACAGCTCCATGCAGGGAGGTAGCTGAATAGGTCTGGTCAATATTTGTCCTGGTTCTGCCTACTCCGGAAATCGCTGAGGAAAAGCTAACGTTTGATTTCAGCTCTGTGTCTCTCTCTCTCACACACACACACACACACACACACACACACACACACACACACAGAGTCAATCGAAACCGGGTGATTACCTAGCGAAAAAAAAAAAAGGGGAGATAGATGGTAAGATGTCCAAACGTTATATGATTAATTTTAATGATAGCAATAACGCTGTTTACACAGAAAATGACATACGTACATGCACAGGTATACGACCTGTAAAATGCATACACACTGACGGTTTTCAGACAGGCCCCTGACTCTTTCCACCCACCCCCTCCCACTCCTCTATTTCCTGTTCTCAATCTGCCAGACAGAAAGAGAGAGGGATGGAGGACAGTGAGAGGGAGACATACAGACAGACAGAGAGGAGAGGGGAGGTGAAACAGACAGACCGATAGAAGAGATGAAAGGAAAAGAGACAGAGAGAGAGAGAGAGAGAGACAGACAGACAGACAGACAGAGACAGAGACAGACAGAGAGAGAGAAAAAAAACAAAAAGAGAGGGACAGAGACAGACAGACAGAGGGACAGACAGGCAGATGGACAGACACACGGAAAACAAACTGCCTGGCTGAGCTATTGCATTGAGATCATTGAAAAGGGAAAGAGTGGAGAAGTGGGGGAACGGAGGAGGGGTGGGGGGGGTACGGGGGGGGGGGGGGGGGACAGCAGCAGGTGCTGTTTATCGACTATCCTGTCCTCACATTACCTAGTGAGCCAGCGGCCACTAGTCCACTCACCAGGGATTACTGTCAGCACACGACAAGCGCTCATTATCATTCTGATCTTTCAATAAGCACGCGTATCTGTATTCCCACTGTTTATTGTCGTGTCATTAAACGACTTGATGAACAAAAGTGTCCCACATTTCAGCTGCAGGCGTCTTTTTGAGGGTGTGTTTGTTGAGATGCGTTTTTTTTTTTTTGTTTTTTTGTTTTTTGTTTTTTTAGGTCTGTATCAGTTACAGTGGCCTGAACGCTTAGAACAATGTTTGATTAGCATTAACAAGGTGAGCATGTCATTGACTCAAGATAGTATCGTCTTCGAACTATGATCTCCCAGTTAAGGACAGATACAACAACAATAATCACTACTACAACTACTACTGCTGCTGCTGCTGCTGCTACTACTACTACAGGTAATGCTGCTGTAGCTGACAATAATAGCTGATGATGATGCTATGAGAGGGAGAGAGACAGAGACAAGCAGACAGACAGACAGACAGACGGACAGATAAACAGACAAAGGGTCAGACAGACAGACAGACAGCAAATTTGACTGGCTGGCTGGGCTACTAGTCTATCTTGAGATCACGAAAGAAATTAAAAGAAAAGAAAAAAAAAAAAAATGGGAGAGGGAGGGGGGAGGAGAGGGAGGGGGGGGGGGGGGGGGGGGAGAGGAGTAGAGAGACAGCAACAGGTGCAGTGTGTTGTTTATCATGTCATCACATTACCCACTGAACGAACGGCCACTGAGCCAACGGCCACTAGTCCATTTGCCGAGGATGACTGCCGACACATAGGAAGCCGCGTTACTCGTTGTCTCTGTCAGCAAGTGTGCACGTGCCTATCTGTAGTTCAGCCGTTTGTCTCTGTCAGCAAGTGTGCACGTGCCTATCTGTAGTTCAGCCGTTTGTCTCTGTCAGCAAGTGTGCACGCGTGCGTATCTGTAGTCCAGCCGTTTAATGTGGTGTGATCAAATGACTTGATAAGCAAGAGTGTCCTACATTTCTACAGAGGCGCAACTTTCGGGGGGTTGGGGGGGGGGGGGGAGGATGGGGGGACGGGGTGGGGGTGGGGGGGTAGGTGGGGGAATAATTGAGTTGCTTCGTTAGGTCTGTATCAGTTCCAGTGGCCTGAACGCTCAGAACAATATTTTGACTGGCATTGACTGGGTGAGCCCGTTATTAACTGAGGGGTGGCAACAGCAGCAACAACAGCAACAACACCAACAGCTACTACTGCTGCTGCTACTGCTGCTGCTGCTGCTACTGGCAAAAATACCAATTCTTATGATAAGAATGAAGTTTACAACAGAAACTACTACTATTATAACCTCTACTATCAGTACTTCACTACTATTATTGCTACTACTACTATACTACTACTACTACTACTACTACTGCTGCTGCTGCTGCTGCTGGTACTACTACTACTACTGACAAGAATACCATTTGTTATCATAAGAATTATAGTTTACAACAACAGTTACTACTACTACTGACAAGAATACCATTTGTTATCATAAGAATTATAGTTTACAACAACAGTTACTACTACTATTGCAACCTCCCCTATCAGTACCACTATGATGACTTCTTCTACTTCTACTACTATTACAACGACAGCAGCTACAACTGTTACAACCTCTACTGTCAGTACTATAACGACGACGTCTACTGGTTTGATGATGACTACTACTACTACTTCTGCTACGACTGCTACTACTACTGCTACTGCTGCTGCTGCTGCTGCTACTACCACTACTACTACTACCACTCCCGCTCCTACTACCAATGCAGCTGCTGCTGCTACTGCTGCTGCTGCTGCTTCTGCCACTGCTCTTAATACTGCATCTGCTGCTGCTACTGCCACCGCTGCTATTGCCTCTACTTCTGCTGCTATTACTACACTTGCCGCAACTGATGCTATGCTATTATAACCTCTTCTGCTGTTCCTACTACTATTGTTACTACTGCTGCTATTACCTCTACTTCTGCTGCTAATGCGACACTTGCTGCTGCTGCTGCTGCTGCTGCATTACTACCTATTCTGCTGCTACTACTACTATTGTTACCACTACTACTTCAACCCCTAGTACTACTACTACTACTACTACTACTATTACTTCTACTACTTCCACGATGACGACGACGACCACAACGACTATTACTGCTGCTGCTACTACTACAACCATTACTATCACTACTGCTGCTGCCGCTGCTGCCACTATTACAACGCCCACTGCTGCTTCTTCCACTACAACTACTGCTGTAACTGCTGCTGCTGCTACTATTGCTGCTCCTACTACTTCTACTGCTGCTGCATCTACTATTAATACTACTGCTGCTATGAGACAGACAGACAGACAGACAGACAGATAGACGGCAAATCTGACTGGCTGAGCTATTATCTTAAATCATAAAAAAGGGGGGGGGTGGGGAGTGGAGAGGAGCGGGGCAGGGGGGGGGGGGGGGAGAGGGGGGGGGGGGCGGTTATTAGCAGCAGGTACAGTTGGTCGACTACGATGTCATCATATGACCTACTGATCGAGCCAGTGGCCAATTGTCCTCTCGCAAGGGATTACTGTCAACACACGAAAAGCGTTCATTAATCACCTGTCTCTCTGTCAATAAGCGCGCATAGCTTTGTCTTCCCGCTGTTCAATGTCGTGTCATTAAGTGACATATTGACTCAAGTGTCCCACATGTCTATCTCTTTGCCGCTGTTTGTTGAGCTTTGTCTCGCAGGTTTCGATTACTTCCAGTGGCTTGAAGGCATAAAGCTTTCGTAACGCGTGAAGGAGGTGTGCCAAAATCTCACTTTGTTTTAGATTGTGTATCAAGTATCATGTTATGCTGGTAGACCGTTGGGTTTGTGTGTGTGTGTGTGTGTGTGTGTGTGTGTGTGTGTGTGTGTATGTGCGTGTGTGCGTGCGTATGTGCGTGCGTGCGTGTGTGTGTGTGTGTGTGTGTGTGTGTGTGTGTGTGTGTGTGTGTGTGTGCTTATTTTGCTTATGGTATCTATGTTTGTTTTGTAATTTGTTTGTTCGTTGTTTCACATCCTGACAAAGTGACAATCAACAAAAGCAATGCACATTTCCTTTGTTCGTTGTTGTTGTGTCAGGATGTGATCTCCTGGCAAGAAGTGACCTTGTTCAGAATGTTTTGTTTTTTTTTTTTTTTTTGTCTCCCTTGTTTGGTCTAGTTGCAAAGTGAAACGACTGCAGCCGGAAATCTAAACAAATCTTAAATAAATGTCAGCGAACCGCCCAGAGAAACGTGGACAAACGAGTCACAAGACAAAACACACAACGCGTTTCGACCTCTTAGGTCTTCCTCAGGTGAAACAAAGACAGACAAAATAACGAAAATGCACTTCGCTTTGATCGCTTCAGATTGCTTCTGAGTTCAGATTGCTTCCTTGCGCTGAACTCAGAAGCAATCTGAAGCTGAAGCGATCCTGAAAGCTAAGGTCGAAACGCATTTTCTTGTGACTCGTTTGTCCACGTTTTCTCTGGGCGGTTCGCTGACATTTATTTAAGATTTGTTTCCATGTTTGAGTTTGACATTCCTGTGTCGGTGGCTGAGCGGTAATGATTTTCTTTTTTTTTTTTTTAAGTAAGGCCGAAAACAGAACTACTGCAATGCCAAACGAAAAACAAAACAAAACAAACAAACAAACAAATTTTTTTTTTAATTACAAAACAAACACAACGCGTTTCACCTATTTGTCGTGCCTGAAGAGGACCAGGTAGCTCAATGTGCACTTGGTCTTCTTCATCAAGACAGACCAGTTCCCGCCCTGCCTGAAGAAGACTGAACGCGTGTTGTGTTTGTTTTGTCGTTTGGTTGTTCTTTCTCTTGGCGGCGCAGTAACTCTCTCGTTGCTCTTGTTTCAGTTTCCGCCAGCAGTCTCACCATTTTGAAACCAACTTTGGAAAGTAAGATGCTTACTTTGCTTGGGACAAAAAAAAAAAGAAAGAAAGAAAGAAAGAACGAAAGAAAGAAAAAACACTTGTTCTTCCATATTGTCGTATGTCCCCCCCCCCCCCCCCCCCCCCCCCCCCCCCCCCCCCCCCCCCCCCCCCCCCCCCCCCCCCCCCCCCCCCCCCCCCCCCCTTGCTTCAGCCTCCAATTACAGTCACGTGTACCTGAAAAAAAGATTCAATAAAACAAAAATGCAATAGAACATAACGTTATTTGAAAAAGAGAGAGAGAGAGAAAACAAAACAAAGCAAACCAAAAGGAAAGAAAAATGGAAGGAAAACAGGCTGGTGGTCAATAAGCAGGGATGAACGCCTCACTTAATCCCGTGCTGCAGACAGACGCCCTTCATTTTCCCCATTGATTGCGCGTACACCCGTCACAGCTGGCGGTTACAACAAAGACAGAGACAGACCGTGCCATGTTCAGGTTTTTATCAGCACTCATGGCCCAAACGGCAGAACAGCCGAGCCTTGACGAAGAAGGCATTCAGAGGGTATGAATAGTGCGCAGAATGACGACCAAAATAGAGATGTTCCTTACGATGTATAGTGCAGGGTACGGAAAAAAAAAAAAAAAAAAAAAACATGAAAAAAAAATTCTCTGTCACCTCCAGCCCTCTAACGGGACCGAATATCCCCGGGATTCAGTCCAATTAAAATCGCGGCCTACGGTTGGTCGGCTTTCCGTCTAACTATACGTTCTCTTGGTGGTGAGAATACCGCAGAATTGTAGACTGCGATATATCCTCATCTATGCCAAGGGAGCACTGACGCAATCATCCGTGCCTTACTGATGAGTCCGAATCGGAGGACGAAAAGCCCCTGAGTAGGCCACACAAACAACACGTACGCTCGCACGCAGGCAAGGAACCCCCCCCCCCCCCCCCCCACCACCACCACCACCCCCACAGACACACACACACACACACACACACACACACACACACACACACACACACACACACACACACACACACACACACATGGTATATATATTTATATGAACTGGCAACACCCAGCCTGGTAGAATCATTTGCCTGAATCAGCAGTGTAGTCTGGTAGCCTTGTGTGCTGGACCTGTTGGTGTTGCCCTGTGCACTCCAGAACCAGCAAGGAAACCTGGTGCACTGAATGACGGAGACTGGGCACAGCCCGGCACACCGCCTGAACGGACATGGCAACGTCACCTGGAAGACCGGCTGACCGGAATCAGCAACATGGCCTAGCACACGGATTTACCGGAACCGGCATCGTAGCCTGGAAGAAAAAAAAAAAAAACTATTTACCAGAATTAGCAACGTAGCATAGTGGAATGATTAAACGGAACCGGCAACGAAGCCTGAAAAAAAAAAAACTATTTACCGGCAACTAGCAACGTAGCTTACCCAGACAGCACTAGAACCTAGGTGGACCCTAGCACCTTGCTGTAAAGGTAGTGGACGGATTAACGGGAACCGGCAACGCAGCCTAAAAAAAAAAAAAACTATTGACCGGAAACTAGCAACGTAGTTTAGGGGACTGATTTACCGGAATCAGCAACGTAGTCTCGAAGACTAAATTACGGAAACTAGCAGTGCTGCCTAATAACTAATTTGCCGGAACTGGTAACATTGCCTTGTGATTAATTTACCACAGTCTACAGCCTACCTTTTGAAGGTTACTTTGTCCCTACCAGGAACATAGTCTTGACACACACAGAAACACACACACACACCACACACACACACACACACACGCACGCGCACACGCACACACACACACACACACACACACACACACACACACAGACACGAGAGAGAGGGGGGGGGGGGGACAATGAACTGAGCGCACGCATCACGTAAAACCAACACAGCCTTTCATTGACCATTAATAATCCTCCCCACACACAGATGGCGACCAGAACAAAGACTGCAACGAGCAAATCACTACGTAAGTTGTCACAACGTGCGTATGTCCTTAACGGCAAATGTGACACGGAACATCGCACTAAGAAAGGAAGAAAGGACCGGCAAAACTAACAGATGATTGTGATATAAATGGAAAGCACTAACAGATCGGAAAAATGTGAAACAAATGGAAAGCACCGACAGATCGGCAAATGTGGCACAAACAGGAAGCACCCAACAGATCGGCAAATGTCACACAAATAGAAAGCACTAACAGATCGGCGACTGTGGCACAAACAGAAACCACTGAGAGATCGGCGAATGTGACACAAATAGGAAGTCCTGACAGATCGACAAAATGTGACACGAATGGAAAGCACAAACGGATCGACATATGTGACACGAATGGAAAGCACAAACAGATCGACATATGTGACACAAATGAAACGCACTTACCGATCGGCGACTGTGACACGAATGGAAAGCACTAAAAAAAAAATCGGCAAACGTGAAACGAATGGAAAGCACTGGCAGATCAGTGAATGTGACACAAATGGAAAGCACTAACAGACAGACAAATGTGACAAATGGAAAGCACTAACAGACGAATGGAAAGCACGAACGGACAGCACTAACAGACAAATGTGACACGAATGGAAAGCACTAACAAACAGACAAATGTGACACGAATGGAAAGCACACGACAAATGTAACACGAATGGAAAGCACTGGTAGATCAGTGAATGTGACACAAATGGAAAGCCCTGACAGACAGACAAAAATGACACTAACAAAGTCCAGACGCAGCTTAGGTTCTGAGAGAGAGAGAGAGAGAGAGAGAGAGAGAGAGAGAGAGAGAGAGAGAGAGAGAGAGAGAGAGAGAGAGAGAGAGAATATTAACTGATTAATTGATCTGTATTCCCAAGGATAACAAATAAACAAGAAGATGCCTTTTTTTCCCATTAGGTTCCAGACCCCTCAAGGACTTAGGAAATGAATCACATTTTGTCATTTTCATTGTTTGTTAACGTACATTTCCATGTGCGTTGATAGGCATTTGAAACGTATTGTGACAAGATGTCGGTCTGGCACTTCAGATATCTATGTTTATTGTTATCGCTGTAGACAGACCCAGGCTGATAATCTGGAATGTCCAATATGTCACTATTCAGTCAAAGATGGAGTTCATTTTGTGCTTTCTTGTCAAGGACTCAAAGTCAGGGTGCTGTTTATTCCAAGAACTATTTTGAAAATCAATGCCTATTCTGTTTATTGTCATGGAAAAAAAACGAAAACATGGTTAAGACCTTTGTCTGTTCACATGCATTAAACGTTTAAAAAAGGACATGCTTATGTGAAGTGAAGCGAATTAGTCTAAATGGTTTATGTGCTGCTTATGTATTTCTCCCTTCTAAGGTTCCTTGCCTAAAAAAAAATCTCTCTCTCTCTCTCTCTCTCTCTCTCTCTCTCTCTCTCTCTCTCTCTCTCTCTCTCTCTCTCTCTCTCTCATGACAAGGGCAGATTGTGAGACAAGGCCTAAAATCTTCATCCTTGAGTATCAAAGCTCCATCTATACTGTCTCAAGTACAGATACACGAGCGCGTGTGTGCACGCGGGCACACACACACACACGCGCGCTCTCGCGCGCCCACACACACACACACACACACACACACACACACACACACACAGTATCTATGAACCTTCGTAACACTTGTTATTCTCAACTGTTCTCGAGTCCCCCTGATCGGCTGCTGTTGACTCATTCAGTACAAATATCAACTATCTCCCCCGCCTCCTGAACATCTGGACAAACAACTAACTCCTTTGTTGTAAGTCTCTTTGACTCTCTCTCTCTCTCTCTCTCTCTCTCTCTCTCTCTCTCTCTCTCTCTCTCTCTCAACGGCTTTTCTGTCTTTGTGGACCATTCACCTGTCTGTGTTCTAAAAATTCTTAACACATATTTGTCATAAGATAGTAATGTATGACACGCTGGCTTTCTTTCTTTCTTTTTTTTTTTTTTCTTCTTGTTGCAATCTGATGACTAAGTAGTGAATATTGTCCACACTGTCCAGGGTGGACACTAACTATTTCGCAGTATGTACCTGCCCAGCAATGGCTTTGAAACAGTATTTCGTGGCATTTAATTGTTTTTTCTCCTTGTAGGCTATCAACAGGGAGTCAAAACTCAATAGTGAAAACTTGACGCAATCAGTACAACCTAATTTCACATGCCGTAAAATAGACGTTTAGCTACCATGTCACAAATTAATTGTTGTTGTTGTTGTTGTTGTTGTTGTTGTTGTTGTTGTTACTGTTGTCTGCTTTTTACTGAAATTTTCTTCGATGATCTGAGTTGTCCATGGTATGCTTTTTTTTTTTTTTTTTTTTTTTTTTGTTATTTGGTGTGCGTTTGGCAGCTCCCAAAAGGCAGCGTGTGGCCGGTAGTGCTATGATGATCAAAACATGAATTAATCTGAAGTTTGGGAATATACGTGAGAACATTCACTCAAGTGACTCTCCAATGAATGTAATACCAATTCGCTTCAGGAGGAAGCTTTTGATCGGTGTCATTTGACGGAGTTTATGACTATTTACGTAATCAAAAAAAAAAAAAAAAAAAAAAAAAGACAAAATAACGACTGATGTCGGATCAGTTACCGGGGTGCACTAGAAATAGCAAATTGGAATAACCTGTTCAGGTTTCAGTGAATCGGGAACAGGCGAATTGGAAATAGGCGTATTGGAACAGACGAATCAGAACAGACAAATCAGAACAGACGAATCGAAGGTAGACGTATTGGAACAGACGAATCGGAGATAGACATATTGGAACAGACGAATCGGAGATAGACGAACTGGAACAGACGAATCAGAGATAGACGTATTGGAATAGACGAATCGGGAACAGGCAAATCGGAGATGGGTGTATTGGAGATGATCGGAACAGACGAATCGGAGAATCGGAACGGAACAGGCCAATCAGAAAATCGGAACAGGCGAATCGAAGAATCGGAACAGGCGAATCGGAGAATCAGAACAGGCGAATCAGAACAGGCGAATCGGAACAGGCGAATCGGAGAATCGGAGAATCGGAACAGGCGAATCGGAACAGGCGGCGAATCAGAGAATCGGAACAGGCGAATCGTAACAGGCGAATCGGAAAATCGGAACAGGCGAATCGGAAAATCGGAACAGGCGAATCGAAAATCGGAACAGGAGAATCGGAAAATCGGAACAGGCGAATCGGAAAATCGGAACAGGCGAATCGGAACAGGCGAATCGGAAACAGGCGAATCGGAACAGGCGAATCGGAACAGGCGAATCAGAGAATCGGAAAAGGCGAATCAGAACAGGCGAATCGGAACAGGCGAATCAGAGAATCGGAAAAGGCGAATCAGAGAATCGGAACAGGCGCGAGTCAGAGAATCGGAACAGGTGAATGAGAATCGGAAACAGAATCGGAACAGGCGAATCAGAGAATCGGAACAGACGAATCGGTACAGGCGAATCAGAGAATCGGAACAGGCGAATCAGAGAATCGGAATGGAACAGGCGAATCGGAGAATCGGAACAGGCGAATCGGAGAATCGGTACAGGCGAATCGGAACAGGCGGATTGGAACAGGCGAGTCAGAAATTGGCGAGTGGGTAATAGGTGAACCTGGATGACTACTATCATACACACTGGGTAAGCGGCTGCAAGAGCACAATGAACCAAGCCAAACCCATCCTGTGTGGGGAATGGAGAACCCAAGCGCTAACGGGTTAAGCGTGTGTGGCAGAACAGTGACTCATACAGAAGCAGGAGGAATCTGCTGTCCCAACCTCTGCGCTACCTC
>JADBJO010002493.1:282500-285000 GCA_016801955.1 Conus betulinus
GATTTGTCTTTTCTTTCTTTTCTTTCTGCATACGCAGGCTGATACTCCTGCGGACACTGCCTGTATAGCCTAGACAGGCAGTGGAGTTTTGTATGTATGACCATTTTTTATCTCGCCATTAAGGCAGCCATACACCATCTTCGGGAAGGTGCATGCTATGTGTAACGTGTCATCCATGCCCAACGGCCAAACTGGCCTTCTCTTCCGAAAGTTGGTGAGGGGATTTTGCGTGTGTGCAAGATGTTGTGCGTGCGTTGACACACGGAACCTCGGTTTATAGTCTCATTCGAAGGACTGTATGGGGAAATGGAGTCAGAACACCTAATGTTAACTCCGTGGAAAAATACCCCTGTACCGAAATTCGAACCCGCAACGCAAGGATCACGAGCCCGGCGCTCTTACCAACTGACCTATTCCGGCCCCCCTCCGATTTGTCTTGGAGCGATAAACTAAATAACTGCTGGAGAGATCTTTATAAAGCGTTCAAATAAGTAAGATTACTCATGTTAAAACTGTGGAGGAATTCTGTTTAGAGCCGTTGTTATGCAATCCTAATTCAAACATTAGGGGCTGATCAACTTGTGTGTGTGTGTGTGTGTGTGTGTGTGTGTGTGTGAGAGAGAGAGAGAGAGAGAGAGAGTGTGAGGAGAGAGAGAGAGAGAGAGAGAGAGAGACTAGGTTTAAAATGACGTACTCTGCATACGGAATGTTTTGGGCGAGAACTGCAAAATTTTCAAAACTGACAGTCCTTTGTTGAAAAATATGGTGTCAATACAGATTTTGTTCAACGAGGGACCAACTGGACTGGTATGGTCAGAGCAGCCCAGAACAGAGTGCAATGACGAAGGGTCGTCGATGGCCTATGCTCCACCAGGAGCGATGGGCATAATGATGAATGACATATTTTGTTACATACAACGGCTACGTTAGTGCTGTGAAAAAGTTTTGGAAGGAAATTGGTCTAGAAATGAAACAGGCTACTGTGAGAATGAAACAGGCTTCTGTGAGAATGAAATAGACTACTGTGAGAATGAAATAGACTACAGTGAGAATGAAACTGGCTACTGTGAGAATGAAACAGGCTACTGTGAGAATGAAATAGGCTTCTGTGAGAATGAAACAGGCTACTGTGAGAATGAAATAGGCTACTGTGAGAATGAAATAGGCTTCTGTGAGAATGAAACAGGCTTCTGTGAGAATGAAATAGGCTTCTGTGAATGAAATAGGCTACTGTGAGAATGAAATAGGCTACTGTGAGGAATGAAATAGGCTTCTGTGAGAATGAAATAGGCTACTGTGAGAATGAAATAGGCTACTGTGAGAATGAAATAGGCTACTGTGAGAATGAAATAGGCTACTGTGAGGAAAGTAAAACAAACAAGTTATTAACGGATATTTGTTCAGTTTCAACCGAAGCCTCAATGTATTACGACTTGTTTACACAATATGTTTGTAGATACTATTGTAGACATATAGACATATATTTAACGACCTCTTCATTGACTAGACTAAGTGTAAAATTAGAAGATGATTACTGTCCTCCACCCTACGCAACTGCAGTAGAGTTACTCAGCTAAGTTAAATGAAATTATTTTGACTGTTCATGAAGTTAGAAATGTTATACGAAAAAAAAAAAACGTGTTGATACTAACAAAGCGATCAATGCAGATTTAATTCACCATAATCTATTGAAATCCTCAGTCGACATTATATCTACTCCGGCCGGCTTCAGATTTCAGTAGTTTTACAAACTGTTATTTTACACCAAGACAACAATAGAGAGAAAGGCGCAGCTTGAGCGACACTGCAACTTCAGTTGCTGCTGCACGTGCCCAAACCTGCTTTACACCATTGCAAGCCAGCAACACTGTTGTCTGGGGCGCTCAAATGTTACAAATTCACGAGAAATTGACAGAAATTTGGTTGCTTCTTGCTGAAGGAGCAGAGCTGCTGCAGATTTCTGGCACAGTGTACGTGCAAGTCATGGTTGTGGTAAACACTGCTCAGCAAAAGTTCAACGCAAATGTGTTTTTAAGGGCGACAACCTGGGCTCTCAATAAGCATGCCACCAAGACAACGACTTTCAACACTCGATCGCGGGCGGGCACTGGGATGGCTCCAGGACGGCGTTTCCGGTCGGGAAGTGGCCAGACGACTGGGAGTGAGCCACTCTGTCATCCAGCGCCTCAACCAACGCTTTCAAGCCACTGGAAGTGCTGAAGAACGCCCCCCCGCTCTGGACGCCCAAGAGCAACGACTCGGCGACACGATCGGTATCTCCAGCTGTCGGCGCTTCGAGACAGATTCATCTCTGCCAGGACGTTGAGAAGTAACCTGCGGACAGCAGCTAACGTCCTCATCAGCTCTCAGACCGTTCGACGAGTCGCTTGCATGAAGCTGACGTCCACTCAAGGGCAGCTGCTGTGCTTCCGCCTCTCACACAACGTCATCGCCAGGCTCGTATGGCGTTCTGCCGCCGCCATCAGCGATGGAACAGACA
>JADBJO010002493.1:295000-308921 GCA_016801955.1 Conus betulinus
TTTCATTTGAGGAAAAAAAAAATGCAAAGCATATAAACGTACTCCCAGTTTATCCTGAATACGCGTGAGATATTCCATAAAAAGGAAAAAAACCGTCTTGGGCTGGTGTAACCGTTAGTAATGGCTATTCTGGTAAACATCGGCCATCATCTGTGACCTATAATGAACATACTTAAAATTTTCAGAAAGATCGGCCAAGTACTTTCTGAGATTTTCCATAAAGAAGGAAACCATTATGGGGCCGTTAGTAACGGTTATAACGGTAAACATAAACATCGGGCATCATCCGTAACCCATAATGAACATACCTGCAAAATTTTCAGAAATATTCGCCACGTACTAAGATATTCCATAAAGAAGAAAGAAAAACCGTTAGGCGCCGTTATAGCCATTAGTAGCGGCCTAAAACGGTAAACTAAAACATCGGGCATCATCCGTGACCCATAATGAACATATCCCTACAAATTTTCAGAAAGATCAGCCAGTACTTTCTGAAATATTCCATAAAGAAGAGAAAAACCGTTAGGGGCCGTTATAGCCATTAGTAACGGCTATAACGGTAAACTAAAACATCGGGCATCATCCGTGACCCATAATAGACATAATTACAAAAATTTCAGAAAGATCAGCCGCATAGTTTCTGAGATGTTCCCTAAAAAAAGAAAAAACCGTTACAGGCCGTTACAGCCATTAGTAACGGCTCTGACGGTAAACTAAAACATCGGGCATTATCCGTGACCCCATAATCAACATACCTGCTAATTTTCACAGTGTATCATCCAAGTACTTTAGGAGATATCCATGAAGAAAGAAAAAAACCGTTACAGGCCGTTACAGCCGTTTAGTAACGACTATAACGGTAAATTAAAACATCGGGCATTATTCGTGACCTATAATGAAGATACCTACAAATTTAATGAAAAATATCTTTAAAAAAAAAAAACTGTTACAGGCCGTTACAGCCGTTAGTAACGGCTATAACGGCAAACTAAAACATCGGGTATTATCCGTGACCCATAATGAACATACCTCCTAATTTTCAAAGATCGGCTGAGTACTTTCTGAGATATTCATAAAGTAGAAAAAACCGTTACAAGCAGTTACAACCGTTAGTAACGGCTTATAACAGTAAACTAAAACATCGGGCATCATCCTTGACCCATAATGAACATACCTATAAATTTTCAGAAAGATCGGGCGCATTTTAGTTTTGTCTGGAGCGAGTGGAACACATTTTGACCACGGACGGACGGACGGACGGACACACACACACACACACACACACACACACACACACAAACACAGAGCATTTCTTCGTTCCCATTCTAAAGTACTCCCTGTTCTGTAAGAAACTGGGAGTACAAAAAGTGTTGTGTGTTGTGTGTGTGGTGTGCTTGTGTGTGTGTGTGTGTGTGTGTGTGGTGTGTGTGTATGTGTGTGTGCTCTGTAAGAAAACGACAATTAAGAGATTGAAACATTCGCAGCCACACTAACTCTAACGCTGTTACCATATCAGATAAGGAGTCGGTTTTTTGTTTTTTGTTTTTTGGTGAAAGGTGAACTGATACTTCTGACTCTGACCCTACCACGCCAGAGAGGAGTGGAAAACAGCTAATCATGGCAGTTATGTCCTGTTTATGTGCACTTGTGTGCCAGTGCAAAAGCCACCAGTTAATAGGCTTACAGCTTCCGCCCAGAAGTAACAGATACAGTCAGTGCCCCGAAGTACCAATACCAGTGTGTACCCACACAATGTCATAGTCTGTAGTGTTTTCAGGGATGAGGATTATGTTTTCTTCTAGTCCCTATTCAGTTTCAGTTTCAGTTTCATTACAGTCTGGCCGATCAAACAGAGCCTTTTTTCAGACGATCACCACGTAATAGACAGACAGACAGACACAGACAGAGATAGAGACAGAAACCCGAACCGACAGAGAGAGAGTGTGGGAAAGAAAGGATCGATAGACAGAGGGAGTTCAAGGCAGAGACAAGAGGAAAATCTTAGAGGATGAGACATATCAAAGGCAGAGGACAGAAAAAAGAGGTCATATCTATCATTGGGAAAGAACAGCACACTTATAGGTAGTATACAGAACCTGGAACCTGGAGAGAGAGAGAGGAGAGATGCGAGGGAGAGAGGGAGAGGAGATTTCTGAGAGAGAGATCGAGAGAGAGACAGACAGGACAGACAGACAGACAGACAGACAGACAGAGAGAGAGGGAAAAGTGTCACGTCTGTTACTGGAGAGAACAACAAACTTACAGACAGTATACAGAACATGGAGAGAGAGAGAGACAGAACAGGACAGACAGAGAGACGGGGGCAGACAGGACAGACAGAGACACAGAGAGGACACAGAGAGAGAGAGAGAGGAAAAGGTCACGTCTGTTAACTGGGGAGAACAACAAACTTACAGACAGTATACCGAACATGGGCTGGTTTCAACATGGGATTGAGTGCAGGGGGAAAATCGAACCACAAGAGAGCAAAAATAGGGACCACTGGGCCACCAGATGACTGAAACAAACACGTTAGAGAGAAATAGACATAACGCGTTCTGCGTTTCTTCAGACAAGACAAATAACATTCAAAACAATGGACACAGGCGGGCCGGCTTTCTTTTTTTTTCCCTCTTTCTCGCTTTCTATTGTATCACCTTATTTTTTTTTAGACATCCCCCTATATACTTTCTGACCTTTTCCCTCTTTCCTTCATTCGCTACCTCCCCGCTGTCCAGTTGTAGTTTGTTGCTACTTACGTGCTTACCACATGAGTCGAGCACTGATCAAACTCTCCCCTTTCCTCCGCCGTGCTTTCTTTTTCTGTTGTTCCCTTCTCGCCTCCAGTTCCCCCCTTGCGCGCTCCGTACAACCCATGGGTTCATTCGCGCTGGTACCCCACCATCGATCTCACATCACACTGACACACCTACACATCGCTCCGATCCCCCCTTCTCGAATCACAATTACCACACCCGTATGCCATTACCTTCCTCTTCTACACCCTTTCTCACTCCTTGTACCCCCCCATCAGTTGGCTTCACACCACACTCCCACGTTTCCCCTCTTCCGATGTCTCCGTACGCCTACACCCCCTTCCCGTTTCCCTCTCTGCCCACACTCCCTATCCACTGTATCAGCACTTATCCTCCACCCCATGCAGCACCACCCACACGCACTAGCTACAAACACCCTCTTCGGCCATCAACACGGAGAACACAACCACGACACACCTAAAAACAGCAAACTTCACACACTTCGTTCCATTCCTTTCCCCCCAGTATTATTCCAGTAGCTTCTCTTTGTGTAACACATGGTGGTTACAACACAACACTAGTACTCATTGTGTCCTAAGCAAACATTGCACACTACTATTACATCGTACCATAGACAGTCGCTACAAACGACACATCTATCACACGTTAACACACCCTAAGTCTCTCATGAGCCCCTCGCTCTCTCTACTGAATTCGCACAACTTACACATACATCAGATCACCACAACACCTCAACTTACCCCTCGTAGTTCAGCGAGCGCTCTTCCTGATCGCTCTCTTCGTACGCTTTGATGGCCCCCTGTAACTGCGCTACGCAATGAAGCACGCCGCATCAAGACGACGAAAGACAACAAACACTTTCACAAAATAAAACACGCACACACGACGGCAACACAAACAGAATGCAGGCACGCACCGCAACTCCGTCGATGTTAACGTCGCTAACAACAAAAATTTTACCTTTACTTCATTTCCGCCCCTCCTCCCTTGATTACATGTCTCTCGTTTTTCACGCACTCACTCTTCTTGTTATTATTCTCCTTAGTCTACTACTCTTGTCTTTTGTGTGTGTTTCCTTTTTATTATGCCTCCTCTCTTACATGTTTGCTATTTTTTTTTTTTTTCCCTATCCAGCACATCTGTTTAAATTGCGCCCTGCTTTTTGGTAATCATTCAATCTGTATCATATCACCCCAAATATTTTATTTTTTCATTATCCTCATTCACCTGTGATTGTTCGCCTGCATTGCCCGTTCTTTTCCCACAAGTAAGAAAAGGGAAAAGAGAACTCCAATAGCACTTTTAATTTTTGGAACCGGCATTTGCAGTGTGGTTTCACCCACCTGAGTCGTTTTCTGTGTTTATCACGTGTAACTTTGTGTATGTACTTCCGCCCTTCCCTTTCGCTCGTTTCCCTTGTCGTTCTGACACTTGTGTTAACCCACATTGTTTTTTTTTTTTTTTCGTTACTATCTCCATCTACCCCCACCCATCCCTTGTCCCCCGCAAAAGGAAACTGCAAGAACTTTGATGCTCATTATTCCGTTGATTGTACTTTCAATTATCCAGATTAGCATACACAACAACAACCTAGCCGAACGACAAAAACCTGGTGTAGAAAAAGGGCTCTAACAATGTATAAGAACGAACGTGGGTTTTTAAAATCGGCCACCACAGACCTGAGAAAAACGTTGCCCGAAAAAAACAACGTCGGAGACGGAGAGAGAGACGAGAAGAAGCCCTTGTGGAGGAGAGAGGGAGGAAGCGTCAATGGAGGGGGGGGGTCTCCTGAGGAGACCGTGTTAAGAGAGTTGGTTGGGAGAGAAGGAGAGGGAGGAGGAGGGGTGTGAGCGCGAGGAGCGGACAGACGACGAGAAGAGGGAGAGAGAGAGACGAGAGAGGAGACGGGGCGAGAGAGTTGTCCGTTTTTGACCTGAGTGGGAGGAGAGAGGTTGCGGAGAGGGATCGAGAGAGGAGAGAGAGAGAGATGGAAGACAGAAGTCAGACAGACAGGGACGTAGTTTTAATACTCAACGATGAGGATTTTAGGCCATATGGGGCATAAGTTATATCCTGGTCTCTGTCACACAGAGAGAGGAGTCAGGAGTAGGAGTGAGCGAGCCTAGAGGAGAGATATCGACGAGTGAGAGGAGGGAGAGAGGGAATGAGAGGAGCAGACGGAGAGGAGAGAGAGAAGGAGTAATGTAGAATATTAAAGCAAAACATCGTAGCATATGAGGTTTCAAATGTAGAGAATACTCATTGTGTGTTTGTTTGTTTGTTGTAGTACGAAGAAAAATAACTGATTTAGGAATGAAAACGGTAACTACGATCTTTTCGCCTGTTAGTATGGTGTCATACATCCCAGGCCAGTTGTTTTTTATCAAGTCCTGACGACACGCTGAGTCGAACGCGTGAAAGAGACAAGCTCCGTTAGCGGAGCTGGTCATGAACGGACAAGATGAGTTGCTCTCGGTGATGGTGAAGATAGTATTAACGTGGGTGGCTTTTTTAATAGCTAATTAGGAGCAGTGACGGGGTTCGGTTTGTCAGGTTGAGAGTTTCTGCAGAAACGGTATTTTTTTTTTTTTTTTTGACGTGGGTGTGTGTCGTGTGTGGTCTGTGTGTGTGTGTGTGTGTGTTTGTGGGATCATCTTCTCACTGCATTACATTGAAAACCCCCACTTCGAGCATGCTAACACATGTTTTGTCACGGAAATGTCTTCTTTTTGTGTTAATTACGTTTCCTGCTAGTTATGAACAGATGTTGTGAATAAACACTTATTGAACTTGGTAGCAACCAACAAGGCACATGCTTATGAGGTGCTCAGTTTGAAAAATATTTAAACAACAAACAAACAAACACATCGGCGGATTGCATAAACAACATTGACACTTCATGACAGAAAAAAAATTGTTGAATATCCAAAATGGGAAAACTTTGTTAAGAGACTATTTCATTAAAAGACAGGAAAGAATATAGCACATATCAGAAGTCTAACAGCCCTGCAACATATCTAGACAATCTACACAACAAAACCAGTTACAGTCTGCAGAACTAACACAAAATTTTGTGGAAAGAGAGTGGCGTCGTCTCCCCAAAAACACTCTTAAAAGGCATTGCTATCTAGCCCTGTGTCGCAGTGGGTGCAAGCAAAGTGCCCTGGATCAACTTTTGTTCTTTTCGAACTAAATGCTGTGTAATTCATTGCTACACGCTACTGCTACCCCCCCACCCCCACCTGTAATGGACAGAGATGGGGATTGGGGATGCTGTTCTGCAAATGGGTGTTTTAATTTCAAAGTATTACTACCGTTCAATTGTTTGGCCACCAATTCCAATCAGAACGAGTAAATGAAATAAAACTCCCCAGGGTTTACTCGTTCATTTGTGATTCCAAACGCCCCAAAATGATTAGAAGACTCCGCCAATGTGCGAATTTTGCGCCCTCACTTTATAAAACTACGTGCGCTACTGCGCACGCGCGTCATGCTGCTCCTGCCCATCATCCGACTTTCAACCACCCACAACTACAATAACCAACCCTGACACTACAGTTCAACTCTGCATCTTCTAAGCATCATCATAACTGAGCTCCCCTATTCCTCTTGCCCACACACGTGCCGGACGCACGACACGATAACATAGGTGAGCAGCAGAATTCACTCCCGTTACTATATTCAGGCATCAAAGTACTACATCCCGTAACACTATTAACTTCTGTTGGCCGTTCTTCGATCCTCCCGGTCCAATTGCCTAAGCGGGAGATGACGAGCGACGATTGGGTAGAGATTGATGTAACGTGCTGTTATTTGCATGGTGAGTATCCCTGAGTTCAACTATAACCGGGGGGGGGAACTTGAAAATGAAGACACGCAGGGGAATTAAAAAATTAGACTCTATGCCGGTATGAGTGAATATGATATGGCTGTTTGTTTCTCTATGGTCCTATTGTCGTTATTTGTTTGTGTATCCTTTCTTCGCCATACTTCCTGTCACGCCATTTGTTTTTTTTTGTCTCTTGGTTTGTCTGTTCGTGTACGTATATGTCTGTTTCATGCTTTCTCTGTATTCGTGACCGTGTTTGTAGTACTGTCTCTATATCTCTCTCTCTCGCTTCACATTGATACTGTTTTGTCTCGCTGAACAGCATTTTCCTGGTCTCCTTGTGTGGTCTCCTCTTTATCCTATATAAGGATAGCATTTACCCGGGGGCAACAGCAGTTGCGCTCCAGCGCATGAGCTGTACGGTTTTTTTTTACTACGTCCTCTCACTCCCCTCCCTACCAACCGATCTGATCTGCCTCCTTTCTCCATTTCCTACTATTTCTGTCTCCACATCCTCGACTTCGCGACACTTTGGGTAACATCCTTGACATACTGAGCGCCTTAGTTCTTCCTCTCTGTCGATTTTTTCCCGAAGGTCCACGGTTTTCATCGGATAGATTCTCCCGAGCACCTTTCTTTTGTTTTTTTTTTTCTTTTTTAGTTTGGTTTTTCCTTGTTTTTTTTTAGTCCTTCTTTTTTCTGTCTTTTTTTGTAAACTGTATTTATACTTAAGCTTGTATCTGGTTGGAAACTAGTGTGTCGACGTTGGTCCCTAGGCACCAAACACTAGTATACAGTATGAATATCAACCCTGACGCGCTCGCTGTAACACAAAAACTCACAAATAAACATTAAACCAGCAAATTAATGTCTTCAATTGTACTCGCCATCAGCAATACATCACTACCGACCGCATCGCCTGGTTGGTGCGTGATAGAGGGTGCCGGAAGGAAAACCAAAAAAACCCACTCCAAAACAAAAGAAACACCACCCTTCCACCCAGTTCGGGGACCTCCCGCCCTTAGAAAAAAAAAAATAATCCAAAATGGAGGAAGAAAAAAGGGAGAAAAGTGAAAAAGGAAAACAAAAAGAAACAAGAAGGAAAAAAAAAATAAAAAGACAAAAAAAAAAATAAAAGGCGGGGGTGGCACAGAATACCCAGGGAAAACAAAAAAAAAAAGAAAAAAAGTCGGGGGTGGCGGAGGGGAAAAAGAAAAAAAAAAAAAAACAAAAAGTCATCAGCCAGTATGACCCCTGAGGAGTACTAAACTCGCAGAAACTCTCAGAAATTCTTTCGTTCGATCTAATGCTCGATTGTCCTCAGTTACTTACTGACAAGGAATACACGGGATCAGCTCCACACTCCTTCGGCGTATTGGTTAGATCCCCTGCTCGATCTAGCGTATTCAATATTGCTAGACTGCAAAAACGGAATGCCAAAATAATAGATAATAATAAAACTAATTTTTTTTTAAATTGCAAAACGGAAGCAAAAAACAAACAACACACCCAAACAACCCAACAACCCAAACAAACAAACAAACCTCATGGGGGGGGGGAAAAGGGAAAAATAAAAACGATAATAAACTCAGATGTGCTAGAAAGAGTCTTTTTGACAGATGAGTTGAATGTGTGTGTGATTAGACTTCTCTTTTCCTGGCTGATGACTATAAAAACAACCAAAGGCATGAGAGCAAATAAAAAAAAGCAGGTTACATAAAAAAAAAAGTTGTAAACCATCCCATAGTCTAATGGATGTAAGGGCCATTTCTTTTCCGCAGACCCCCCCCCCCTACTACCGCAATGGAGCAGAGCATAATGATGGAGTATAGGCCTGTCCCACCACTTTCCGCTCAAGCCCACCTTTAAGCCTTAACCTCCTGACGCTGAATAAAAATCAACCTGCAGGCCACCTGGTGAACGGGGAGGTTTCAAGCCTGCAAATATACAACTCCACGAGTGGTGCGAATTTCACGACCATCAGCTCAAGCAGCAGACAAAGGCTTACTGGCATATTGGTAGGCGGTGCCAATCCTTCTCCTTATTTTGCAGCGAGGATTATGAAAAGATAACTGAATAAACGAAGAAGAGAGTCGAGTTATCATTATACTATTAGTGAAGGTAGGGCTGGGGTACAGGGAAAGACGGATCGGATTCGTCTAGGTTTTTCCTACCCATCACAGATTTCATACTTACAACCCCTCACAAATTTCAACTAGATTTTCTTCACTAATTTGACTCCTGGATTTTCCTCAAGTATTTTCCGGTACATTTTGAGCCTTAAAGACTTTATACCCTCACAAAATTTCAGCTCGAAATCAGCTCACTTCCTTCACTTTGACTTCTGTATTTCCCTTAAAGCTTTTTCCTTGATTTTCCTTACAACTTTTTATACCCTCACAAAATTTCGACAAAACGTTCGCTCCTTACATATGAGTACTGGATCTCCATCAAAGCTTTCTCCTCGATTTCCCTGACAGATCGGGACAGAAACTGAGGAGACAAGTGCACGAGTTTTCTCACAATGTAAAAAAAAAAAACAAAAAAACAAAAAAACAAAAAACACTTACACCAAGTGAACAGCCTTTCAGCTTGCTGCCAAGAAGAAAGTAATTAACGGAATTTGGCGAATCCCCATGGCCTGATACAGATATTAACGTATATGAACAAAGGTGATTGAAAAACCAAGAAGAATGTCTAAACGACCTAGTTTGTGTTTTAAGTTCTTTCTGCAGTAAGCCTATTCAATTTGTATACAATCCAAATCAGATCCAAGTCTCTTCGGAATAGAGCTAAGAAAGGAAGCCCTTTCAAATAGTGGGCCGCGTAGCCCACAGTAGCCCACAAAAGAAAAAAAAATTGCGACGGAAAGTCGCTCGACAAATAATTCACAAGCTTATTTCCCTTGCTTGATTATCCTCTCTTATCTTGTTTCAAAGAATTGCAGGGACAGGAGCAAACACCTCCGTCTTTCATTCGTTGAAGCGCCATTGCACATATTGAATGCATTGACCTTTTCCTGTTGGTCTGACCAAAGAGAGACGCCCCCCGTAGGGCGTACTACCTACTATTTTTTGGTTTGACTGGCTCTGTGCCTGTCATCTGTTCACTTGTTTGCTGTCTGTTCATCACACTTGAAGAGGGGAGTATTACATTACCAAGTTTGAAGCCAGTTCTCACTTTCAATATTAGTGTGTGTGTGTGTGTGGGGGGGGGGGGGGGGGGGGGGGGTGAAGAGGGGGAAGAGGTGGAGAGAGAGGGGGGAGAGAGACAGGCATGTTGAGAGGGGGAGAGGGAGTCAGAAAGAGCAGGAACAGAAAACAGAGAGAGGACAGAGTGGGGAGAGAATAAAAAGATTACGCACAGCACAAAGAAATATGTACAATGGGGGGGGGGGGCATGGGGGGAAAAAGTTCCTATGGGGGGGGTGGGGCATGTTGGGGGGGGGGGGGGGGGGGGGGGGGGGGGGGGGGGGGGGGGGGGGGGGGGGCCGCTTTGCAAATTCGTTGACCTTCTCTTAATCGACTCAGATTTGTAGATCTTGTTTTCATCAATAAATCAGCTTCTCTGGTTACGTAGTCACTGTGTTCCTCGTATGTCTGGCTTTGTAACATGTGCACAGAGTAGAATTGTGCTCTGATGGGTGTCCAGTCAGTCCATCATTCATGCTCTCTGTCCCTCCACACGCTCCTCTACCAACGGCAGACTATTTCCAGTCAGGAATTACGTGTGCAAACATGTCATATTCTGCACGTGCTGTGCGGTTTTATGGGCCGCCGTTCGGTGGGGATGGCCACGTGTGTGGTGGGAAGGGAGGGCGCTAACTAAAGCGTCTAACTTCGCACGCAACCTGTGACACTTCCGACACCCAAACCGCGAGGATAGATTTATGGTGTCATACTCGCTTGAAAAGGTAAAAAAAAAAAAAATTCCATTTTCTTCCTGACACGAGCTTTTCCATTAAAGAAAAATTTCAAAAGATGTGCCACAGTTATTGTTTCCATGCGATATTACTAGTGTGTGTGTGTGTGTGTGTGTGTGTGTGTGTGTGTGTGTGTGTGTGTGTGTGTGTGTGTGTGTGTGTGTGTGTATATTACTAGGTGTGTGTGTGTATTGTGTGTGCGTGTGTGTGTGTGTGTGTGTGTGTGGTGTGTGTGTGTGTGTGTGTGTGTGTGTGTGTGTGTGTGTGTGTGTGTGTGTGTGTGGAGTGTGGGGGAGTGAGGGAGGAGAGAGAGGGGGGGGAAGGGATGGAGAGAATAATTACATATGCAGCACACAAAAAAATATACCAAAAAGGCATATGGCCATCTTTAGACTCTGCAGGATGGACAGCTAGTGTCCACTGTGTACAGTATGTACAATGTGTACAACGTGTACAGTATGTACAATCTGATCACCTTCTCCTCAGATTTACAACCCAAACAAGCTGGCAAGTCATAAATTGTCACAATAAAAAATGTAAGACTTCGTTCTTAAGAAGAAAAAGAGAATGGGCAATAAAAAAGTAAAAAAAAAAAAAAAAAAAAAAAAAAAAAAAAAACCAGCAGTAGACTGTTGTAAAGAAAAGGAAATGTAAACAAAATCGACAGACTGAAAGAAATGAACAACAGGAAGAAGTAAGTAAGGGGCAGAGAACTTCCAATCTGAAGGTGGGGGAGTATTTGCAATCTGTGTCGAAAGGCCACCAGCATTCCCACTGTGGCGTTTGTTCAGCCTACACCAGCGAGTCCCATAAACCAGCTGCAATGTGCTGGTGCCTTTTGTCCGTTGACACAGTTGTCATGTCCAGTATTCCGACTAGGAATGTGCAGCATGTCAAGTCCTTCGAATAAGACTACATGCTGAATCTGTGTGTGAACGCACGCATAAGATCTTGCACACACATCAAAATCCTATTACCAATTTTCGGAAGAGAAGGCCAGTTTAGCCGTTGGTATGAATGACACTTTTCACGTAGAATGCATCCTTCGTAAAAAAAAAAAAGAAAAAGAAAAGAAAAAAAAAAAAAAAAAAAAAGAAAAAAAAGAAGAAGAAGAAGAAGAAGAAGAAGAAAGAAGGCATGAGTGACAATCTGAGTGACTCATATTCTAGTGAACGACACAGGAAACGAAAGATTAGCTTCAGCAGGCAGATCATCAGTCGGCTCTACCAAGGTAGACAGCCCGTTGTGCAAACGTGAGCGTGGATTGTGAAGCACTCAGAGCTCGGTCTGTAAACGAGGACAGGTGCCCTGTAAGTATGAGAGAGATAATTCCCTCCCTTTAAATCTTGAACAAGTTGTTCGGATATATCTTGCTAAGAACAAATGGAAAGTCAGTATTTCTTATCATGCTTTATGAGACATGCTCAAGAGTCATAATAACTGTTCAAAATAGATGATAATCCCATGGCACATAAGTGGAATCAAAAGCTGAGGTGATTAGTATTTTCACGCGAAAATGTTACTTAGGGCTCATATTGAACGCTTTCATGGTGAAAACACGAATCATAACTTTTTGACGCTCGTTATGTCCCATAGCAATGAGTTCCCCCTTCGCGACGAGCAAGCTGTTGCGTTTGTGGCCCAGCACTCCAGGTGAACTTTCCCCGTTACTGGCGGCGATTGTTTCGTGACGTTGCCACATTGGTCACGTCAGGTGGCAGCTTTGTCAACGGCTCGTGTGCTTTATTAGCCTGTGTACTTGCTGATTTGTGATCTCTTGGCCTCTCACTCAACGGGTGATTAGATTAGACTTCGAGAAGTACCAGTCGCGAGGAGGGTAACCGAGTTTTGATCAGTCCTGTTGTTACCTGATCCTCACTCACACACACACACACACCGCGCACATACACACACGCACGCGCGTATACACACACACATACACACACAGTTCAGATAAAAAAAAAAATTTTAAATCCAGTCACCATACTCACCATTTGCACGTTGACAGTATAAAACTCAGCTGTGCAGTTTTAACTTCACGGACCTGTTAACTACTAGAACAAATTTTCGAACCTAATAAGCAGCTGTTTCAGGCTGCGCTGACTTCTTCAGGCTGACTTCTTCACGCTCATTTCACTGAGTCTCTCTCTCTCTCTCTCTCTCTCTCTCTCTCTCTCTCTCTCTCTCACACACACACACACACACACACACACACACACACACACACACACACACAGAGAAGAGGAAGTGAGAGAGAAGAGAAGAGAGAAGAAAAGAAAGAAAAAGAAAAGAAAGAAAGAAATTCACAACAAACAGCAAAAACCGCTAAGAGTACACATTAACAGAAGAAAAAAATAGATGTAGTCTGTGCATCATTTGCACCAAATTGTTATGACTGAGGAGGATGAGTGCGAGTGAAGCTTAGTGCCCTTCGTTTGTTGGTATCTAAAGATGGACCTGAAGGTCAGTAAATGGCACAGTTTTCCTGCTTGGTGGGCTTGACACTGACCGGCTTGACTGACCTATGGCTAGTCCACTCACACGTGGTGCACATAGTGGAGCTTCTCTTCACTTTAAGATACGTTGGTTGTGGATTTGGGACACTTTGAACCTGGGATATTGCGGATACGGGACGTGTTTGTTCACAGGACGTTCACGTCCTTAGACACGTTTGTTCATGGGACACTTTTCAGTCCTTGGACACGTTGTTCATGGGGGACACTTTCAGTCTTGGACATGTTGTTCATGGGAAACGTTCAGTCCTGGGACACGTTGTTGACAGGACACGTTCAGTCCTTGGTCATGTTATTCGTGGGACATGTTAAGCCCTTGTCACCCGTTGTTCGTGGGACATGTTAAGTCCTTGGTCACGTTGTCGTGGAACATGTTAAGTCCTTGGACACGTTGTTCATGGAACACGTTCAGTTCTTGGTCACGTTGTTCGTGGGACATGTTAAGTCCTTGTTCACGTTGTTCATGGAACACGTTCAGTCCTTGGTCACGTTGTTCGTGGGACATGTTAAGTCCTTGGTCACGTTGTTTATGGAACACGTTCAGTCCCTGGTCACGTTGTTCGTGGAACATGTTAAGTCCTTGGTCACGTTGTTGTGTGGAACATGTTAAGTCCTTGGTCACGTTGTTCATGGAACACGTTCAGTCCTTGGTCACGTTGTTCGTGGGACCTGTTTAAGTCCTTGGTCACGTTGTTCGTGGGACATGTTAAGTCCTTGGTCACGTGTTCATGGGACACGTTCAGTCCTTGGTCACCGTTGTTCGTGGGACATGTTAAGTCCTTGGTCACGTTGTTTCGTGTGGGACACGTTCAGTCCTTGGTCACGTTGTTGTAAGTCATTTTCGTTCACCCCGCCTGTTACAGTCGTTTTCTGTTGTTTG
>JADBJO010002494.1:0-7500 GCA_016801955.1 Conus betulinus
TGTGTCTTACTCTTAATTACAATCCCTAATCAGCATCCATGCCCGCTACTTCAACCTTCCTCCGCCCCACTTCAGCCCCGCTTCGCCCTCCTCGCGAACAAAGAGCAAAACACAAAAAACAACACAACAACAACAACAGTGTATTAAAAAGCAAATCAATAGACAACAGTAGTTCGGGCAAATCAACCCCCTATCACAACCACCGTCATCCTACCCCCCCCCCCCACCCCACTCCCCCTCCCCTCTTTTTCCCCGTGCAAAGTGTTATAGTGCTTCGCTGTTGGAGGATCCTGGATTCTTTTAGCCTGGTACGAACAACACAACTGCATAGCTGACCGTCCAGAGATGGAGAAGCGGGTCTAACGCGCAGAGACGCTTCATTAGCTGGCCTGGTTGTTTTCCAGCCTTCCCGCTGAACTGGAACCTCACACTGACATTCAGCACTTTGGACACGGTCAGGAGCCCCCCCCCCCCCCCCCTCCCCTTCCTCCCCTCCCCTTCCTCTTCTCAAAACTCCCACTAGAAGAGTTACTGGCGAGAAAGGGAAGACCAGCGTGAAGTTTCGAAGGTATCCAGGCAAGTTCCCACTTGTGAGTCTGTTGCTGGCAGAAACCAACCAACCAACAGAGAATCCTTTTCTTCCGCCAGGGGAAGTAAATAGTTGGAACAGAGTGAAAGAGTTTTTCTTCCCCTGTCCATTTTTTTTCATTTCATTACCTTATTCCTTACTTTTAAAAAAAAAAAAAATTACGTTCGCGCATTATTTTTATTTGTTTATGTTACTAATTAATCCACTTATTCACTGATCTATCTGTTCATCTATTCATTTATTTTTTCTACTCTTTGGATACACAAAAATACGAGACGCCAACGCTTACATCATTAAGAGATTTGAATATCGCTCAAAAAGAAAAGAAAAAAAAAACAGAAAAAAACAACGAAACAAACAACAAAAGAAAAAAAAAGAAGAAAAGAAAAGTGAAAAAGTGAGGCCATGGACAGGTGTCAATTCGTAAACCGGAACTTCAAAGTGTTCTTGCTCAGTGACTCGGGTTTTTTTTTTCTGCCAGGGGAAGTCACATTAGGACAGAGTGAAAGAGTTTCTTCCCATGTTTTTTTTTTTTTCCCCTTCTTTTTTTCTTTTTTTCTCTTCCCACAGGATTAAAACATACGAGACGTTACCATTTACCTTATTAGCAGACTACAATACCGAAAGAACATATGCGAGTTCATAAAGAAAAAATTGTCAATTCGTAAAACCGGAACATCAAGCGTTCATGCTCTGTGGAGAGAACGAAAAAAAAAAAAAAAATGTAACGTTTCTTCCTGACTGGATCGTGAATCCGCAGACTGATCCGGATTCACATGATGGATCCGCTCTAGGACGATACAGGCTTGTGCTTGGGTTACACTCCATCTTTCCACCAAGTTTCGTGAAAATTAGTTCGGTATTTTTTAATATTTTTTTGTGCAATCTTGCTAACAGACAGGCAGACAGACAGACAGACAGACAGACAGACAGACAGACAGACAGACAGACAGACAGACAGAGCAACAAACAATCAATCAAACAAACACACGAACAAGCCGGCGAATGCGGGTGGAAGCATCATCTTCTCGGCGAAGATGATGGTTACGATTCTAACAGGATTCCCCAACCTTGATCTCTCCTGGCTGCCGTTCGTAATGCCAGCCTCCTATGCCACAGGTGGATGCTGCTTCGTCTTTCAAAGCGAACACTTGTGATTATACTGACATGATTGTGTTGGACAGATCTTTCATTTCTAACTGACTCTGCTGCGGATTTCCTTTTAATTTTACCTTGCATTCGCGTCCAGAAATGGAATGGATGCCACTTCGTCTTTCAGAACGTATATTTGTGATTATACTGACATGATTAAATGTTGGACAGATCTTTAATTTCTAATTCACTTTGCTTGATTTTTTTTTTTTCTTTTTTTTTTTTTTTTTCCTCCAATCTTTCCATTCCAGTCCAAGAATCCAGGAGAACTTCAGCTGTCCGCTCTTCACAGAGTTGTTTTTTTTCTTTCCCGACTGAAATCCAGATTTCAGTACAAATCTTCTTTTGCATCGGATTCCTTCCCCTCTCTCTCCTGTGTTCAAACAGGCGAGGTGATTTCTCTACCGACTCAACCGGTACCGTTACTACCTGAACTCTGGCTTAACCCTGAACAGTATCGGAAATCAACTTGTCAAACAGACTTCCGGTTTCAACCTACTCTCAGAGCCAGGATATTAGAGCCTCTCCGGGACTACTAGTAAACTCTTCTGGACAAATATCAAACAGGACTGCTTTAATGCTTTTTCGTCACTCCCACCCCCCCCACCCCCCCATTCTGTCAATCAACGCCCCCTCCCCCCACCCCCACCTCCTGGCACCAAAGCTTCCGGTGCCAAGCGGCAACAATCCACAGATGGAACCCCACACTCTGCCACCTCCCCCGCCAGGAAGCGGCTGCTGGGAAGAAGAGTCCTGGCTGCTGTGACAGCATTGTCATAACACTTTACGTCTCCCCCCGTCGGCCAGTCGGCGGCGAGTCTCGGTGGAGAGAGAGAGAGAGAGAGAGAGAGAGAGAGAGAGAGAGAGAGAGAGAGAGAGAGAGAGAGAAATAGAGAGCTAACGCGCCCTTTGATGTATACGTATGTCAAGCGACTATCTTCTGAAACGTTACTAGTACTACTATCTTCTGAAAACACTACTATTATTTTCATAAGATAGTAGTACTACTACTAACTTATGAAAATTATAGTAGCGATTTCAGAAGATAGTAGTACTAGTAACGTTTCAGAAGTTAGTAGCTTCGTGTGTTGCGACTATCTTGTGAAATGATCCCTGTGTGAAATTATGTCCTCTTTCTTAGTGTTATTACTGTCCAGGGTCACTGATCGATGGTCATTTGGCCTATTTTTTTCACCGCTTGAACTGCTAATCAGTATAGTACGGGTTTCATGTGAACATTTATGACGTTGCTGTCCAATGGTCATTGTCATTGACCAGTGGTCATTTTTGCCCCATTTCCACTGTTTGACTGCTAGTGTAGAACGAGTTCATGTGAACAATTCATGTTGTGGTTGACCAGTGGTCAATGTCATTGACCAGTGGTCATTTTGGCACAATTTTACTGTTTGACAGCTAATCAGTGTAGAAGAGTTTATATGAACAATTTATGACGTTTCTGACCAGTGGTCAATATCATTGACCAGTGTCATTTTTGGCCCAAATTCACTGTTTGACAGCTAGTTAGTGTAGAACGAGGTCATGTGAACAATTTATGACGTTTTTCTGACCAGTGGTCAGTGTCATTAACCAGTGGTAATTTTGACCCAATTTCACTGTTTCACTGCTAGTTAGTGTAGAGCGAGTTCATGTGAAACAGTTCATTTCATGACGCTGCTGACCAGTGGTCAGAGTCATTGTCCAGTGGTCATTTTGGCAAACTTTTACTGTTTTACAGATAATTAGTGTAAAATGAGTTCATTTGAACAGTTTTATGATTGCTGCTGACTGGTGGTCATTGTCATTGCCCAGTGGTCATTTTTGCCATTTCATTTGTGTGTGTTCGTTTCGGTGTTTCTGTGTGTGTGTGTCATGTGTGTGTGTGTGTGTGTGAGAGAGAGAGAGAGAGAGAGAGAGAGAGAGAGAGAGAGAGAGAGAGAGAGAGAGAGAGAGATTTCCATGCGCATACTACTTTTTACTTTTGTGGGAGTGGGAGAGAAAGATTTCGATGCTCAGACTTTTTTACTTATTGTAAATAAACTGTAAACAGCGTTTAACAGTACAGTCCCACGTAAGTATTGCCGAATGGTGTGAGAAAGATTTTTAGAATAACATTTCTAACTGAAGGAAATGCGCACTTAACAAACAGTTCATTTTACTAACCTTGACGAAAATATGCACGCCTATTGTACACTGATAATTCGTGCTTATGGTAAATGCGCGTATGTTGTCAAATTGCCAAACGCGCGCTTATTGGACGCACCCGTGTGTGCGAATATGTGCGAGCGAAGTGCGCATACATGTAATTTTGTGTGCGTGTGCGTGAGTATGTGTGCGTGCGTGCGATGTCTGTCTCCTAATACAAACCTAACAAGCAATTGTTATATATCAACGGAAAGGGTAAAGCGCGAACTTTGTAACGAGCATAGAATTAAATACATTTTGGGTAAAATAGTAACGCAACTGTTACAGAAACAACAGAAGTAAAACATAGAACACAATCTTGAGTACGTTTGTTTGGTTAGTATGACAACATCAGATGAGGAAGAAAGGGGCGTAACACTTCGCTCTTACTTTGAACAGATGCAGAGAAAGTCTGAGGTATTCAATATGTGTAATGCATATATGAATTTTTTTTTTAAGAGAAATTAAATCATTGCATACAGTACACACTTTTCGCTGTTTTGGCTTTAGATGATAAGACGTATAAAACTATTAAATACACAGAACAAATAAATCAAGCTAAGATTCTTTTTCATAAACTTGTTACGTTTACCCCCTTCATTTTCTGAACTGCTTTGCTGAACCAGTTCTAAAACCACATATCATTCTTCTTCTGCCTGATAAATTGGTGAAGCAGGAAATTCTAGACGTGCCCTCCAGTGCAGACAGGTCTCTGTGTTCGGACTACTGTGGGGTCACAAAGGTCATCGCTGGTGCATGTAAACTTACCCTTCCAGTGGCCAGAACCCTGTTCAAAATATTTATGGAAGCTGCATCCCCTAGAAAGTAGACGAGAGAACATGGGAATTTTTTTTTTTTTTTATAGTTGTGCCGTCACGGAGGCACGGCATGTCCGGGCAGTACAGCAGTGCTGTGTGCGAGTATGTGCGAGCAAAGTGCGCATGCATGTCATTTGTGTGCGTATGCGTGAGTATATGTGCGTGCGTGCGATGTCTGTCTCCTAATATAAACCTAACAAGCAATTGTTACATATCAACGGAAAGGGTAAAGCTCGAACTTTGTAACGAGCATTTTGGGTAAAATAGTAACGCTACTGTTACAGAAACAACAGAAGTAACTGGCAGTCAAAACAGTGAAATTAGGCAAAAATTACTACTGGTCAAGAACACTGACCCACTGGTCAGCAACGTCATAAATTGTTCACCTGAACTCGTTCTAACTACACTCACTAGCTGTCAAACAGTGAATTTGGGCCAAAATGACCACTGGTCAGAAGCGTCATACATTGTTCACATAAACTCGTTCTACACTAACAGGCCAAATGACCCATCGATCAGTGACCCTGGATAAAAAATAATACTAAGAAAGAGGACATAATTTCACACAGGGATCATTTCACTAGATAGTCGCAACGCCAAGCGACTATCTTGTGAAACGTTACCAGTACTACTACCTTCTGAAATCACTACTATAATTTTCATAAGATAGTAGTATTACTACTATCTTATGAAAATAATAGTGTTTTCAGAAGAGAGAGAGAGAGAGAGAAGAGAGAGAAATGAGAGAGAGTGAAAGAGTGACAGAGAGAGAGAATGAGAAAGAGAGTGTGAGAGAGACAGTGAGAGACAGAGAGTGAGATAGAGTGAGACAGAGGGAGTGAGAGACAGAGAGAGAGAGAGAGAGAGAGAAGAGAGATATAGAGTGAGAGAGAGAGATACAGAGAGAGAGGCAGAGAGAGAGAGATACAGAGACAGAGAGCGAGAGAGAGAGAGACAGAGAGAGAGACAGAGATAGACGATGATAGAGAGAGAGACAGAGAGAGAAGAGAGAGAGAAAGACAGAGAGAGAGACGAGAGAGAGACAGAGAGAGAGAGGAGAATGTGGGGTCAAGGGGGAGGTGGGAAAGACGAGGAGGAAGAAGAAAAGAATAAGAAGAAAAAGAAAGAAGAATAAGAAGAAGAAGAAGAATAAGAAGAAGAAGAAGAATAGAAGAACAACAAGAGTAACAACAACACAGAGAAACAACGACAATAACACACAACAAAGAAAGAAGTAACAGGAAGGAAAGACGAAACGGAAAAGGAAAAAGAGCAGGAGAAGAAGAAGAAGAAGGAGAGAAAGAAGGCGAAGACAGAAGTAAGAAAAAGAACAATAACAACGGCCAAAGAAGAAGACGGGAAAGAGAGGGAGGCAAGGAGAACACACAGAGAGAGAGAGAGAGAGAGAGAGAGAGCGAGAGAGAGAGAGAGAAGGAGAGAGAGAGAGAGAGATAGAGAAGAGAGAGAAGACAAGACAGACAAGACAAGACAAGACAAATTCTTTATTTACGAGGATAATAGATAAGCACTGATGTGCTTTTTTCACATCCAGTGCTCGCCCTGTGTAGGGTCAACGATGCATAAGAATAGAGAGAGAGAGAGAGAGAGAGAGAGAGAGAGAGAGAGAGAGAGTATCGTTTTGTTTCTCTCCTTCCAAGAGCATGTCCCATACACGCACATAGTATAGAATATGCGAACAACACCCGACTTGAGATCGCCCTGAAAGTTTATCAAAACAAAAAGCCTACTTCCAACAGAATGGCTACGACCATCTGCCTTTGATCAAGACTGTTTGGCAATAATAAGCACTATACAGTTTTATTTGTCTTGTCAATACTAGGAGAGGAGGGAGGGGGAGAGGGGGGCGGGGGGGGGGGGGGGTGGTGGGGGGGGGGGGGGGGGGGGAGGTATGGGGGCGTGTGGGGAGGGAGAGGGGTGGTGGAACTGTTGATTTTGAAGCCTCTCCTCCCTCCCCCCTCCCTCTCTCTTCACCTATAATTATCATCCCCTTTCCCTCTCCCTCCGCCACACTACAGTGTACGTTGTATCGTCAGTACTGGGATAAGAGGGGGAGGAGGGGGATGGGTGGGTGGTGTGGGGGAGTGGAAATGTTGATTTTGAAGCCCCTCACACCCACCCCTCTTCTCACCTATCTCCCCTCTCCCCCCCCCCCCCCCCCCCCCCCCCCTCTCGCTGTGTACGTTTGTATCGTCAGTACTGGGATAAGAGGGGTGAGGAGGGGGATGGGTGGGTGGGGGTGGGGGAGTGGAAATGTTGATTTTGAAGCCCCTCACACACACCCCCTCTTCTCACCTATCTCCCCCCCCCCCCCCCCACCTCTCGCTGTGTACGTTGTATCGTCAGTACTGGGATAAGAGGGGTGAGAAGGGGGTGGGTAGGGGGAGTGGAATTGTTGATTTTGAAGCCCCTCATCCCCCCCTCTTCTCACCTATCCCCCCCCTCTTCTCACCTATCTCCGCCCCCCCCCCCCCCCCCCCTCTCGCTGTGTACGTTGTATCGTCATACTGGGATAAGAGGGGTGAGGAGGGGGTAGGTGGGGGGAGTGGGAGTTGTTGATTTTGAAGCCCCTCATCCCCCCCCCCCCCCCCTTCTCACCTATCTCTTCCCCCTCCCTTCTCGCTGCGTACGTTGTATCGTCAGTACTGAGTTAAGAGGGGTGAGGAGGGGGTAGGTAGGGGGGGAGAGTGGAATTGTTGATTTTGAAGCCCCTCATTCATTCCCCCTCCCTCTTTTCACCTA
>JADBJO010002494.1:15000-17500 GCA_016801955.1 Conus betulinus
AATGCTCAATATATAGTTTTTGAGACCGACATTACATACGAAACTTCTGGCAAGAGTTTTCAAAATGTGGTGAACAGAAAATGTGAAATTATAAAACTGTCGCTTGAAGAAAATACTGTCCTGGTTTGGCTGTGATTGTACTCCTACATCTGAGAGAACGTTTGACGTAATCCCGTTACTCGCTAGACTTTATGAATACAACGGTCAATTTGAAAAGAGTCTACCATCGGTTCAAATCTTCATTGTGTTTTTGAAAGCCAGATATGAAATAGAAAAGTATGTTGTCAGTCTCAATATGTCCCATGGACATTTTGTAGCATAATGGCTTCCATACTTGTCTTTCTTGGAGTAAAAAAAACTCATATATTGTATGCAAGAACTATGGCAATGGCCCACTTTTTTTTTTTTGTTTGTTTTTTTGTTTCTTTTTGTTAATTTTTTTTCTGCCCCCACGCCCCCCCCCCCCCCCCCCCCCCCCAATCTAAATGTCTGTGTAATCTTTTAAAAAAAAATGTCTTTTTTTTGTAGTTACTAAGTTGTTCATAAACGTTTGTCATTTCTTGTACAAACAACCGTGATTGCTTGTCGATGAATTATGTTCAATTATTTCATTGCCCTTAAAAGAACATACATTTGTCTTTCTTAAAAAAAATAGACAATAAATAAAGAAAATAAATAGATAATAAATACAACTTACATGTCCTACCGTTTAGTCAGTCCAGTAGAAACGCGGTTTCTACCAAAAAATTGCATTGGTTTTACCAAAATAACGGGCCCAAATTACTTCACTACCATTCATTTCCCTCCCCCCCCCCCCCCCCTCCACAAACAATGCAATAGCTTTATAAAAGCAGCCAGGTCATTGTCAGCAAAAAAGTTAAGGCCACCTGTCATTTTGACGTTAGTGTCTGAGTGTGTATATAATAGGCTTGAAACGAAGTCACAATGACCCAAACTTGGTTAGACATATTGAACAGATGTTCCTTAACAGATCACAACACCTAAAAACCCACTGCGGTACAAGGTGGAGCGCAGCTGCACGTGCGGAAACCACGTAAAAACGGTAAAACGGGTGCCTGTGGGAGCATATGAGTTTGAAAAAAGGGCGAAATGCTCGTGGTCAATCATGATGCACGTGCATGGCACCTCGTTCATGAACACAGATCACACGCCGTTGGCCACAAATCTGTAAACAGAACGGTCGTACGCCAGCCCAAAAAGCATGGCACAAAGGCAAAGACTGGACCCTGCCGATCGTGGACGTGCCTTAGCGTTGATTGACGAAGGGATTTCTGGCCGCGAGGTGGCTAGGCGTCTGAACGTGTCCCATTCCACCATCCAACGTCTTGTAGAGAGGTTTCAGGCCACTGGCAGCGTGCAGGATCGGCCACGATCAGCCGTCCTCGGTGTACCGACAGACATGCTGACCGATTCCTCCTGCTGTCTGCCCTACGCAATCGGACTGTCACCTCATCCACCTTAAGGCGTGAGCTCCTGCAGGCTGCAAATGTCAATGTCAGTAGAAGGGACAGTTTGTAACCGTTTGCACGAGTTTCGGGCTGTCATCTCGGAGACCAGCAGTCCGAGTACCACTTACTCCAGCTCACCGCAGAGCATGGGCAGACTGGTGTCGTCATCACGTTCGCTGGACGAGGCAGCAATGGTCTCGAGTGCTGTTCACAGATGAGTCCCGCTTCACTTGGCATTCAATGACGGCAGGACCCGAGTGTGGCGAAGGCCAGGAGAACGTTTTGCTGACGCCACAGTTCGTGAGGTGGATCGTTACGGAGGGGGTTTCTGTGATGGTCTGGGGTGGCTTCAGTCGTCAAGACAGAACTCCCCTGTACGTCATTCAAGGCATGCTGACAGGGGTGCGGTACCGTGACGAGATTGTGAGGCCCCTGATCCAGCCCGCCCTTCAGGCCATGGGTAACGCTGCTGTTTTCCAAGACGACAACGCCCCCGTCCACACCGAGCCCGTGTCGTGGACGATCATCTGCAGCAAGAGGGGATCATCCGGATGCAGTGGCCATCTCGCTCACCCGATCTGGCTCCAATTGAGCACCTCTGGGATGTCCTTTGGACGGCGGGGTAGCCCACAACCACCCCCCCCGCCTGTTGACGTGGCCCAGCTCACTCTCTTTCTGCAGCAGGAGTGGCAGGCCATACGCGGGACACTCTTCGGACCCTGGTGGACTCCATGCGTCGACGTTGTGCCGCTTGCCTGGCGGCAAACAGTGGCTACACTCGGTACTGAATGGTGCAGTTTTCAGTTGTGGCTTATGTGACGATCCTGAGGAAGGGTGATTGGACATTACAGCCCGCTGTCCGCGTTTGATTTGTTGATTTCGTGCAATGGTCCAATGAATTTGTTCTTGAATTAATTTGGAAGATTTTGCGTCCGTTCTTCTTTAAACCATCTCCCATGGGGAGAAAGCTCACTAACATATAACTCCTGGTCAGATACCGGTATTTCGAAACCTGATTGTTTCTCCTCAGT
>JADBJO010002494.1:22500-27500 GCA_016801955.1 Conus betulinus
TGACGGGGTGGGTTTCCCTCCTGTCACTCAGTTGGAACTCTAGGTGCTCCTGGTGCTTGTCGGATTGTCCACAGACAGACAGGCAGACACACACACACACACACACACACACACACACACACACACACACACACACACACACACACACACACAAGCGCGCGCGCGCGCGCACGCACACCGCAACGTACAGAGAGAGAGAGAGAGAGAGAGAGAGAGAGAGAGAGATACAGATAGAGAGAGAACAGAGAGAGAGAGAGACAGGCAGCCAGAATAGACGACAGACAGACAGACAGAGAAAGCGACAGACAGATAGACAGACAGACAGACAGACTCGAGAGAGGCGGGACAGAGACAGTGACACATAGACCTGAGTCTTCTTCGTACATTTTTTTTCTACACACACACGATCTCTCTCTCTCTCTCTCTCTCTCTCTCTCTCTCTCTCTCTCTCTCTCTCTCTCTCAACATCACAGGGTTGCCATTCATTAACCCTCTCGGGGCGTGGGCCGGTGGGGGATGAAAGAGCTGGATAACCAAGCGTGACGACAGCGTCGCCAGCGGCGGTTGTGTGTGGCGCCCAGTATAGCGCCTGGCGTCCCCGCCCCCTGCCCCCCCCCCCCCCCCCCCCCACTTCCCCCCACCCCTCCTTCAGGGCCTTTGATTAATCAATAATTTATCAGGGAAGAACAACAAAAAAAAAAAGAAAAAAAAAAAATAACAGTCAAGAAGTAGGGAGGTGTGAACCGAAAGAGGGAAAGGTTAGAAAATGAGACAGGACAGGCAAAACAAAAACAAAAAAAAAAAAAAAAAAAAAAAAAAAAAAAAAAAAAAAGCGAACATACGGAAGGACGAAAACGAAAGAGAAAAAGAACAAAACGGAAAGAAAAGAAAAAAACATAAGAAAAAAAAAGAGAAAGAACACAAAGAAAGAAAAGGTGACAAAATGAAAAGTAACAGTTGAAAAAAAAAAAGAAACGGAAAACAAAAGTATTATGAAAAGATAAAAGAGAGAGAGAGAGAGAGAGAGAGAGAGAGAGAGAGAGAGAGAGAGAGAGAGAGAGAGAGAGAGAGAGAGATGAAAACAAGTGATGAAATGAAGAAACGAAAAGAAAGAGAATCTGAAGAGGAAAAGGGAACAAAATGGGTGTTACACACACACACACACACACACACACACACACACACACACACACACATTTATATATATATATATATATATATATATATCTCTCTCTCTCTCTCTCTCTGTCTCTGTCTCTGTCTCTCTCTCTCCTCTCTCTCTCTCTATATATATATATATCTATATATATGACCCATGAAACGAAATAAAAGAAAAAAAAAACCCATTTCATCCCCTCCTCCCCCCCCCCCCCCCCCCCCCCCCTCCTCCTCCTCAATTCTCCCTATATGGGAAGAGAAAGCGTGCCATTTTCAACGATGTCTACTGAACGTTCTGATGATTGTATATGCAGTGGGCTTCTTGATGCTTCGACATACTTTTCATGTATCCCCTGGTTTTCGTTTCTTTTTTTTTTCCTCCCCCCCTTTTCTCCCTCCCCCCCCCCTTTTCATCCCCCCCCCCCCCCCCCTCTCCCTGGCCGTTGCCTGGCTCCCCTCTCCCTTCTCTCTCTGGCCGGTTGCTCCTTGGCTCTCTCCTCTCTCTCTCTCTCCTCTCTGTCTTTTCCTCTCTCTCTCTCTGCCTCTCTGTCTCTCAGTCTGTTTCTCTCTCTCTCTCACTGTCTGTGTCTCTCTGTCTCTGTCTCTTGTGTCTCGCTCTGTGTGTCTCTCTCTATGCCTTTCTCTCTGTCTTCTGTTCCTTTCTCTGTCTGTCTCTGTCTCTCTCTCTCTCGTATCGTTCTCTCTTCGTCTTTCTCTGTCTCCAGTTGTCTGTCTCTCTCTCTCTCTGTCTCTGTCTCTCTGTCTTCTCTCTCTCTCTCTTTTCTCTCTCTCTCGCTCAATTCTTGTCTCTAGGTCTTGGATGTGTTGTGTGTGTGTGTGTGTGTGTGTGTGTGTGTGTGTGTGTGTGTGTGTGTGTGTGTGTGTGTGTGTGCGTGCGTGCGTGCGCGCGCGCTGCGTGTATATGTGTGCGTGCATGTGTGCGTACGTGTATGCGTGCGTGTGAGCGAGGTACACAGAGAGAGAGAGAGAGAGAGACAGACAGACAGACAGACAGACAGACAGACAGAGAGACAGAGAGAGAGACAGAGAGAAGACAGCCAGCCGTGTATGTAGAGCGTACATCACATTAACCCTTTCCCCGCCGTCCCCCCCTGGCCCTCTGTCGCCATCTCTCGTTTGGATGACGGCCGTCCCCCCCGACTCAGGCCCACTACCACTGGCGCCTCACTCGCTGCAGCATCACATTGTCATTGCCCCCCCCCCCCCCATCCCCCCCCCCCTCCTGTTCACTGCAACCACTCTTTTCCTGTCCCTGGTGTTAACGTCCCTCTCCCCCCCCCCCCCCAACCCCCATCTTCCTCCCACTCTTCTTTCTTTGCTCCTCTTTCCCTTCTCTTCCCTCACGTTTGGCTCAGTTATTCAGTCTTACCATTCTCCTACCTGCTGAAACAAGTGGCAGTTGAGGGTGGGGGGTGGAGGGGGGATGGGAGGGTGTGGAGGGGAGAGAGAGAGATGGGGGGGGGAGAAAGAGAGACATAGAGAGAGACAGAGAGAGAGAGAGGGACAGACAGAAAGACACACAGAGACAGAAACAGAGACAGACAGACAGACAGACAGACAGACGGAGACAGACAGAGTGAGGCGGAGAGAGAGAGAGAGAGAGAGAGAGATGAGAGAGAGAGAGAGAGAGAGAGAGAGAGAGAGAGAGAGAGAGAGAGAAGAAAAGAAAGAAAATAAATCAGCGAACAATGGACGGCAAGTGCCCACTCAAGGGGCTAAACTCTCATTGTCCAAACGCAAGATGATGAATAAGGTTTTTAAAGTGTCAACATTGTTGCCCCCAATCGACGCCACAGAGCCTTCTCATAGCTTGTCGATAGAGCTCATACAGGGAAAGAAAGGTCATGATGCACTCCTGAAAAAAAAAAGGAAAGGAAAATAAAAGAACAGATAGAAAGAAAGAAATAAACAAACAACAAAAAAAAAAGTCACGTCCTGTGTGACAAGAAGGCTACGATCCGGAGGGGGAAAAAAAAAGGCAACAAATAAACACACCACCACTATCATACTGATGGCGTGGAGGATAAACCATTGGTATCCCTTCCTCATGGCGGAAAAGGCTGGGTCGTGTGCTGAGACGCCATCCGTTCTGCTCAATTTGGCGCTCTCATTTAAACCATAACGGATGAATAAAATAAATAAATAAATAAATGAATAATAAATGTAAACATAATTTAATGAGTAAATAAACAAGTAAATGACTAAAACAAAAAAAGAATAAACACATACAAAAGTAAATGAGATAGATAAATGAATGAATGAATGAATGAACGAACGAATACGTAAACAAGTGAATGAGTAAACGAACACATAAACAAATAATTGAATATATAAACAAACAACTGAGTGAATAAAGAAATATATAAATAAAATCAATGAAAAGTAATAAGTAAATAAATAATAAATAAGTAAATAGATAAATGAACACAAAATGAAGTAAATAAACACATATCTAAAAAGACACACACACACCCCAAAAAAAAAAAAAATCCCAAACCAAAGAACTTTAAATCTGAAATGATAAAAATACAGGTAAATGTAACAAGAACATGCATTCATCAAAAGGGCATATGGGCAAGCGGAACACTGCAGAAGAGATGGCCAGTAACCACTGAAAAACGTGGACAATTTTTCACTACCTAATCATCACCTGTTAACAGACAACAACGGCAAATAAGTTTCTTGAACAAAGGCAGGAAGCTCACTAAGACATAAAAAAAAAAAAAAAAACCAGTAGAAGACAGTAAAAAGAAAAAGAAAAGACGAAAATGCAAAGAAGGCAGAGTTAGAGCGAGTAACAGAAAACCGGAAATTACCAGCACGAAACTTCCGGAAAGCAAGGGAGCTATTTGTACTGCAGCAGTTTTCCCCCCCCCCCCCCCCCCCTCCCCCAACCCGCATCCTCCCCACCCCACCCCATCCCTCTCTCTACAAGGACTGCGTGGAACCCGAAAAACAAAAACAAAACCAACAAAATTTTCAAAGTTTCAAAGTTTCAAAAAGAGTATACCCCCTTATGTCTTTTCTCTTTTTGTTTCTTTTCTTTTCTTTCTTTCTTTCTTTCTTTCTTTCTTTCTGTCCTTACCTTTTTTTTCCCCTTTTCTTCTCTTTTTTTTTTTTTCCTTTTTAAATTTTTGATATTAAGTGGGCTTGCTCGTTCTTCGTTTTCATCATCCTAAATATGTTTTTTTTTTTGCCTGAAGAAGACCCCAAGAGGTCGAAATGCATCGCGTTTCGTCCTGTAATCTGTTTGTGTTGTCTTGCGGAACTAATAATGACCTTTCTTCTTTTTTTTTTTTTTTTCAACGGCAGAACTTTTTCCCCCTCAATTTTTTTAATCCGTGTGATGAAAACTCCGAGACAGCCCCCACCCCCCCACCCCCACCCACCATCCCTCCTTCGCGCACCCCCGCCCCCTTGCAAGCAGGTGAGTCGGCGGCAGAGCCGGAAACTGACGCAGTGGTAGCAGTCTCCTGCCTGACCCGCCACATACCCCCCCCCCCCCCCCCACCACCACCACCACCCCTGCCTCTAAACTAAACCGGTCTGATTCGCTTCAGGTCCGCCCAGCTAGCTAGGTGGAAACCGGAAGTCGTCTGCAGCGGCTAGACAAGCACTGGCCGCCACATCCTGTTCGTGGCGGCGGGTTATAGCAGACGTTGAAGTCGCGGGGTGGGGGGTGGGGGTGGGGGTCAATTTGTTTCCGTCGGGCGCGCGCGTCAGGTGTTGGACCGGGTCAGTGACTGTCACACTGTGATGACTGCAGGCGGTGTGTGGCCTGTTCGAATTACCGCCGATGAGGATTATGTCCCTTGGCTTTT
>JADBJO010002494.1:55000-57500 GCA_016801955.1 Conus betulinus
TTTTTTTCTTTCTTTCCTTTCTTCTGGTTTTTTTTTTTCCTTCTTCTGTTTTTTTCTTTCTTTCCTTTCTTCTTCTTTTTCTTTCTTTCCTTTCTTCTGGGTTTTTTCTTTCTTTCCTTTCTTCTGTTTTTTTTTTCTTTCTGTCCTTTCCTCTCAGTTTGTAGCAGTGTTTCTTTGTTTTCTTGATGGCTTTTGTTTTCGGTTTGGTCTGTCGTCTGTCTGTCTGCTTGCTGCGTGGTGCATGCATGCCGTGGCGGTGTATCAGGTTCAGGGAGTTTATGGCCGTTTTTTAGGGCTTCGTGACACACCGTGTCAGCCCACAACGTGAATTTGAACAAGTGCACACACACACACTTTCTTTCTTTCTTTCTTTCTTTTTTTTTTTCTTTTTTTTTTTTTTTTTTTCCTTATTTCTTCATTTGATCTAGTTTCGCTTTATTTCAGTTTCATTTCTGCAGTTGGTGTGTGTGTGTGTGTGTGTGTGTGTGTGTGGTGTGTGTGTGTGTGTTATCGGATGGTTTTACGTTTTTCTCCTCTTGATGACAAAGAGGAGTGGAGCGACAGAATAGAATAGCAACACACACAACACACACCACACACACACACACACACACACACACACAACACACACACACACATCCACTACACACCACACACACACACACACACACGCGCGCGCGCGCACGCACGCAGACACACACACACACACACACACACACACAGAGCTAGAGGACAGTCCTCACCCACCCCCTCCACCTCCCTCACCCACCCACCACCTCTCTTAATCTCATACCCCTCCCCCCGACCCCCCCCCCCCCCCCCTCCCCCGCCCTCCGCAATCCCCACTGCTACCAAAAAACCCATTCATCCACCCCACCTACTTGATTCTTTTCTTTCGTCTTCGAAGCGTCTGACACTATCATCCAAGCCCTGGCTGTTGTTACCAGCTGAGTTGGACGTTGGCTTCAGTCGGTTGAGGCAGACTCCGGTACACTTTGGTCCAACGCAGTCAACCCTCGCCCTGCACGCGGCGATCGCATGATGGGATATTACCCAAATACGGGCGGTCATGTGACTTGTTCTCGATCTCACGAAGGCCTTCTCGTCAATATCTTGTCTGAGAAATGGCAGAAAAGAAGGTTGCCAGTGAGCATGTCTACGGTACCGGACAATGGGGGAAAAAAAAAAAAAAAAAGGACTTTGACATTGAACTGTGTTTAGTCGATGCGCTCGGTATACACACACACACACACACACACACACACACACACCAAAATCCGTCACTCGACGTCAGACTTTCTCCAAAAGCTCTGACGATATTTTGACATCAAATACCACGAAACTTTTTCATCTCGGGGAAAGAAAGTAAGCCCACCGCACGCGATGAAGAAAAACAAGTGACAGAAACAAATACTGCCCAAGCCCCCCACACACAATGCTCTGTAAACTGTCGAGCTTTCTGTCTGGATTGAAATATTGAACGTTTGTCGTATCCCACGAATCGTCCCCGTCTCCGTAAACCTCAAGTCAGTCTTTTAACGTCTACTGCTCTTGTGCCGCCATTTTTTCCTTTCGGGCTGTCAGGTCACGTGATCGTGACGACGCTTTGTCATTGGCTGTTCGGCAGCAACTTTCACTCCGAAGCTGGTGAACCGAGTTTGACGAGAACAGAGCGTATTTTAGTTTCTTGTAACTGGTTTGGCTAGAACGTCCATCCCGGATGAGTTCCCACTTAGCTCCCTGCTCACACGATTCCAAATCTCCCGAGAGTTGCGGGGTATATATATCTTTCAACCAGTTTTCATCAAACGGCAACTCCTTGAGCTGGGCTGTGTGACATGCCCGTTATCTCCCTTGATTTCATTGTTTTCATCTCGCACGGCTTTGCTGGCTGAGTTTCTTCGGTTTTTATTCGACCGTATTGTGTTCTTCATTTCAAAGGTTACGAAGACATTGGAGCGATAGACTTGCACACAGAACAAAGAACCGTTCCCAAACCCCCCCCCCCCCCCCATTCCCACCCATCCCCCTCCATCGTCCCCGTTCCCACCCATACCACGTACTCCCTCTCCTCCTACCCCCCCCCCCCCCCCCCCCCCCCCCCCCCCCCCCCCCCCCCCCCCCCCCCCCCCCCCCCCCTCCGGTAATTCGAGGTGACTTGTAAACAAGAGACAGTAGATTCTGTGTCGCCTTGTTTGAAAAGGTGTGAAAAATATTACAGTGTGTGTGTGTGTGTGTGTGTGTGTGTGTGTGTGTGTGTGCGTTCGTGCGTGCCAGTGGGCACACGCGCCCGCGCATGCGTCTCGTATGTAGGTCTATGTGTGGTGGCTGCCTCTTTGGTTGCTCTGTGGCTTAGAGCACAGAGGTCTCAGGGACGGATATTGTTGTGAGTTCCAATCCCAGTATGGCCGCCCAACATCAGTACGACCATTTGGTTTACTGGCCCGATCGTGGAATGTTGTCGTTCTGGGTGATGTGCGTGTAGATGGCCTCTCCTGGG
>JADBJO010002494.1:65000-67500 GCA_016801955.1 Conus betulinus
ATATATACATATGATCATCAACAGCTCATATACAATACCATTCACCCTTCACACACTCGAACATCTTTCTTTTTTTTTTTTTTTCACAATCAATTTTCACACCTCAACTCTTTCCCTTCCCTCGCGGGCATTTACAGTTTGGGCACTGGTGACCACACTGTCACTGAGGTCTTGATGCCACGGTAGATGAAGCTCCGAACAATGCCAAATCAATAATGTCACTAAGTTCAACACAAAGTCACTAATTTCAAAACACCGTAACACAAACTGAAGACGACGAAGGGCTCAGCAGCTCAGCAGATCTCAACAGCAGGAAGGGAAGCTTCGACGCTCGAAGGATGCTCTCGACCCCTCCCGGTCGTCTGTGACGATGACCTAGAGGTCAGCTACACCGACGACAGAAGCCAAGGGCAATACCCGGTACGATGCCCCAGACCGGAGGATGCAGCAACAAAAAAAAAAAATATTAAACCATGTCGATACCTGGAAATAAAATAATTTCATAACTACTCTGACCCGCAACTAATTATCTAACTTTAAGCACACCAAAACCATAACACATTATCTTCGCAATTCCACTTTCGACCAAGGCATTCAAGCCGTCAAACTAACTACAACCCAACCTAGCCTCACACAATTCCATCAAACAATACCTAAATCAATCTACAATATCCAGAAAAAAATGCACAAAAAACAAACAGTTATTAACTTCCAATTATAAACACCTTAACTTTTCCTTATTCTACAATATCAAAATCAAACAAAATCAATTAATAATACTATCCATATGACAAACCATCCTTCACATGCCACCCTACCAACATCATATTATATCACATCCCAATTAACATACATCAAATAGTATATACCCAAATAAAACCACATAATGCCATATATATTAAATTACTTTTTTTTTTTTTTTTTTCCTTAAATGGCATATAAAAAATGCCACATAATTCAACACCAGCAACAACACCGGAGAGCGGAAGCGCTCGCCGCCGCTGAACTAGTAACGCAAACCCAAACATACTAATAAAAGCAGAGCGACGGGACGGCGCCCCCCTGCTGGGCCATACGTGATTAAGCATACGCCTAATCAATTTCAACTTGCAATAATCACAAAAAAACAAAATAATAAAAAAACACGACCCCCGCGCATACCGACATTCGACGCGCGCGCGCAGATGACATGACAATAACCTCTCACGACACCTCCCTCTCACACCTCCCTTCCCCCCTTAACTACAAGCCAGCGCGATTTACGGCTCCGTAAATCCTCTATATATTATTTTTTTTTTCACACTAAACTAAATCACACTTCAACACATTTCAAACCCAAATCATCTACCTTCACTCCCTTCTTTAACGAACAGCCTGCCCCTCGCTTCTCACCTGGAGTTACGATGACGACGAAGACGACACAAGACGAACACCCGCCAAAGCAGCACCAGGCGGGGAAACCCGCGCTCCCTTGAAATGCGTGGAAGCTGTAGGCAGACACCGAAACACCGAATACTTCTCCAAGGAACTCCGAGCTGTCACCAGGACCCGCCGATGGACTTCCAGGCAGCCCACTAAACCAAGTGGCAAAAAACTGCCTCACCAGACACTGGATCAGACCTCCGTCTCGAGCCAGGAGTCGCAAACAACTGAACTAGATAGTCAAAAAGACAGACGACACCTAGAGGTGACAGACACCATGAAACTGACAAGGCCACACCCTGACTGCAAACCAATCGTCTATAGGTTGCCCAGGGAACGACACGACACCACTCCAGATAAGGGCATGAATATCGACAGTCGTATATACAGACTCAAAACACTAACTTGCTCAAAGACCAATCAACAATCAGTCACCCAAAATACCAAGACCACACTTCTAAACATAGGAACACTGTGTATCGGCACAGACTCAATCTATCTACACATAGCTCGACCAAAACACACACACACACACAAAAAAACAAAATAAAATAAAAAACACACATCATAACTCCAAAATATCGACATGGGAAAAAAAAAAAAGAAAAACTAACCACTGCAACCACTCCGCCATACGACAAGCACAATTATGTCCCTTGAATGTCCGTGCGTGACAGGGGAGTGGAAGGGGATGGGGGGGGGGGGGGGGGGGGGGGGGGGGGGGGGGGGGCATCTTCCAAGCCAACTCAGTGGCACTGCACCCAGTCCTGCTCATTCCGACCTCTCGTCCACAGCTACAGCCCGGCCCAAGCCCACCCACCACAGCCCCGTCACCGGCAATCCACAGGGAGCAGTCAATGTCAAGTCGTCATTGGACATCCCACCAGAGGAGACACTGCACTGCTGCCGAGTCACTTCGGTGGTGTTTAGTGGCGCCTGTTCTGATCCAGCATACGCAGGACACCACTTACTAAGTCCTCTACTGACGACAATAATTGCATAGTCGCTGCCCTGGGGTGAGTGAGCTCTCCCTTCGAAGAGCGTCACCACGTCCATCCGACGACAGCCCCCATGCATT
>JADBJO010002494.1:85000-87500 GCA_016801955.1 Conus betulinus
AACAACAACAACAAACACCAACATGACCAACGACCACAAAAAAGCACTAGGGCAAGACCACTCTAGTATGACACTCTGCCTTTGATGAGTTTGATCCCTTGATAAAGTCAAGGTGTTGGCCATTTCCGCTAGCCTCTTCGTGTGATGGCGGTGGTAGATGTAGTGACACTGTTGGACTGCCTTTAGATGCCCTGAAGAATACCGGACATGGAGAGAGAGAGAGAGAGAGAGAGAGAGAGAGAGAGAGAGGGAGAGAGAGAGAGAGGAGAGAGAGAGAGAGAGAGCAGAGAGAGAGAGGAGAGAGGGGAGAGAGACAGACACACCAAGACAGAGACAGAGAGAGACACACCAGAAGACAGAGACAGAGAGAGACAGACCGACTGACAGAGAGACAGAAGAGAGAGACACAGTGAGAGAGAGAGAGTGAGACAGAGAGAGAGAGAAAGAGAGAGAGAGAGAGCCAGACAGAACAGAGAGATAGACAAAGAGACAGACACACAGAGATAGAGACAGAAAGACAGAGACCGACAGACAGACAAAGACAGTCAGACAGACAGAGACAGAGACAGGCCAAGAGAGAGAACCAGACAGAGAGAGACAGAAAAAGAGGAGAGAGAAGAGACAGACAGACAGACAGAGAAACTGACAGACAGACAGACCCGCAGACAAACAGACAGACAGACAGACAGAGACAGAGACAGACAGACAGACAGACAGACAGGACAGACAGACAGACCAGACAGAGAGAGAGAGAGAGAGAGAGAGAGAGAGAGAGAGAGAGGCGGACACGTGCTCTCGTCCAAACAATGCTGCCAAGTCTTTCCGATCCTCGGATCCGTCACTTTCTCACTCACTGGATCGGTGTCTGCTCCAAGATGGCCCCACTTCAAGGTGAAAGAAACGCTAAGTTCTGGACTCTCTCTCTCTCTCTCTCTCTCTCTCTCTCTCTCTCTTCTCTCTCTCTCTCCTTTCCCACCCCCTCCCCTTTCTCACCAAGATCAAAACGATGAAACATGAAAACTGATACGCCTTATCCTACCCACATCCCCATAGACAATAAAACACTGCCTATGTACCCCATCATACATTCATACATACGTGCATAACATACATACAGAGAGAGAGAGAGAGAGGGAGAGAGGAGAGAGAGAGAGAGAGAGGAGAGAGCGACAGACAGACAGACAGACAAGTAAAGAGAGACAGACAGACAGACAGACCAAACACAGGCTGACACCACCTAATCTCGTCCACTCTTCTCGATCGCCCAACCGCTCCCGTCACATCACTACCTTCGTCTTCTAAAGGTCCCCCTCTACACTTCTTTTTCCCCCACACTTGTAAAGACAAACCTGAAATCATAATAATGGACACATAACAGATAGACTCATCATCACACACACACACACACACACGCACACACACACACACCACACACACACACACACACACACACACACTGGACTGACTGAACCAATTTATTGTCAGATTAAACTCAAAGTTGTACACACACAAACACACACATACACACTCACGCACGCACCGCACACACGCACTCTCTCTCTCTCTCTCTCTCTCTCTCTCTCTCTCCTCTCTCTCTCTCTCACACACACACACACACACACACACACACACACACACATACATACACACAGAGATGGTATCAAGGTGTCACAGGAGTAGTTTACTATTTCGCCTTAACGAGTCGACTCTCGGAAGACTCCGACAGACTCGCCCCCACCCTCCTTCCTGCCCCCAACGTCCTTCCCGACCCCCGACCCCCCCCCCCCCCCTTCCCCATCCTCCACGCAGCCGTGGATGACTCTTCCTCAGCCTATATATATAATATCTCCGGCAGTCCAGATAGAAAGAAACCTCCAGGATTCAAGAAAAACTGGCGGCAGTTGTGCGGGCTGCAAGCCCACCATTAGGATTTTGCGCTAAAACGCTATAATCATCCATGCAAACGTTTTTGAGGCCTACCGAAAATTTGAGCCAGCATTTGATGTTGAACTGATAACTGACCAAAAGAACAATTGTCCACGAATTATTTCCCTTTTTTTTTTTTTTTTTTTTTTTGGGGGGGGGGGGGGGGGGGGGGATTCACCAATGAAAATCAGTCTTCAAATACGTGGTATTCCCCTTAGTTGACGGCACACTTCACCCGTGACCCTACTGTCTTTGCGCCAGCTGGCAGCGCGCACACACAGTCCCATTCCTTTCATTTTGACCTGTCTGATGGGAACCACCTGGCTTGTGCCTTGATGGCCATATGAAAGAAAATGAGGAGAATCAACTTTCAGACCACAAGACAAGTTTTCAAAACAATCCAAGTGCGCCAGTCTATAAATACTCGGCACCTTAAGCAAGGCCTTGGCGCATTGATTTTTGGTGTGCGGCCTTTTAGGGAGGCCGGGGAGAGAGGGTGGGGATGGGTGGATTTGGGGGTGGGGGGAGGGGGGGGGGGGGGTGTGAGGAGTCAGCAGCTTACAGAAGGGTAGAA
>JADBJO010002494.1:92500-105000 GCA_016801955.1 Conus betulinus
CGCTAACTCTCTCGTTCTCTCCACTATCTAAATGCAAGTTTAAGAAACACGGGGCCACGACAGCCAATCAGCAATTATGGAGTGTTCTCTAGAATGTTCCAGAATCATGACGTAGAACAACGCATGCAAAGTTAAAAAAAAAAAATCAAACATCTGAAAAGATCGAGACCATCACGTGTCATAGCCATTTAAGAAAACAATTTCTAGAAGGTTTTTTTTTTCATTTTCTACCTTATTCGGGGACTTTAAAAGATCTCCGGAATAACTACGCAGTTTATGTACATCACTTTATAAAGGAATGTATTGTAAAAGCTCACACAAAACGAAACCCAAGACATGTAGATCTGAATCAAACTGAAGATAATGATAAGTGAAGTGGAACTGTTTGTTAAAGGAACTATATAACACGTATTATCTAATGCAGCACACCAATAAAGGGAACTATATAATACAAACAGCAAATGTCCACGTCTACTGATTGCTGGAAGGAAGGCGTGGAACTATATAATGCAGCAACAAATGTCCACGTCTACTGATCGCTGGAAGGAAGGCATGGTCATCACCGGCGTAAATATTGATCATCTCCAAAATCATCGGCGTAAAACACCCGGATGGACACATTTTTTTTTTCTTTTCTCTGCTTTTGGCGCACTTTCTTTACACACACACAAAAAAAATATTTCTGGGCAGTCAAAGATCTCACACACTGTTGCTGTCTCGAGTATTCGGTTCAACATTTCGGTGACTCTTTGGGGATATTTAGTAGCGCCTCCTTTCTCTCAAATCACCAAGCGTGCAACCAACGACACGCGCTTTAATAAAGTATAAACCGTCAAAATTAGCGAATACCATATCACATTCAAATCTCAGTACCCTTCTACGCCAAATTAGCTGTGTGAACAGTTAAATCATACTCTAAACAGGTAAACTGCAATAAACGTGGGTGGGTGGTTGTGTGGTGGTGGTTTTGACGCGAATGATACGCCATATTTACTCGCTTCTTCTTGCCCCCCAACTCGTGATACGGCGTTTAGACGATAACTGGGCAAAACTATGGTCGTTTTGTCGTCGTATCTCGCTAAATGTACACGTTCCTTTCTGTCTCGTGAGATTTAACCCGCACCAATGAGGGAGCATTTCGTTCCCCATATCGATATAACTGTGGACATATCTGTCTCCCAACACGATTTATCTGTTCATATGAGGATTAAGGGGGCCGAACAACTATCTCTCCGCGTTCGTTTATAGTGAGCCGAACAGATTTCGGGATTTCGTTTCAGGAGAAGTGTATTAGTGTGACTCCGTAGGTCATTGAAGAGTTGGCCATCTCTAAACAATGGCCCGTTGTCAGGTAGTGTTGTGTCGTGTGCTGTGCTGTGCTGTGCTGTGCTGTGCTGTTGCTGTTGTGTTGTTTTGTGCTGTGCTGTGCTGTGCTGTGCTGTGCTTTACTGTGTTGTGTGTGTTTGTTTCTGTGTTGTGTGGTGTTGTTGGTATTGTTTGTATTGTGGTGTTGTGTTGTTTCTGTTGCGCTGTATCGCTTTGTGTTGCTTCAGTTGCGTTTATCGTTTCGTTTGGCGTGAGTGTTGCGGTGTGGTGTGTTGTGTTGTGTTGTGTCGTGTCGTGTTGTGTTGTTGAAATGTAATGTGTTGTGGTGTTTCTATGGCATTGTGCTGTGCTGTGCTGTGCTGTGCTGTGCTGTGCTGTGCTGTGCTGTGCTGTGTGGTGTGGTGTGGTGGGTGTTATGTGGTATGGTGTGGTGTGGGTGTGGTGTGGTATGGTGTGGTGTGATGTGGTGTTATGTGGTTGTTATGTGGTATGGTGTGGTGTAGTGTGTGTGGTGTTATGTGGTATGGTATGGTGTGGTGTGTGTCTTTCTATTGCATTGTATTGTGTTCTGTTGCTTCAGTTGTGTTGTGTTGTGTTGTGTGTGTGTGCTGTGCTGTGCTGTGCTGTGCTGTGCTGTGCTGTGCTGTGCTGTGCTGTGCTGTGCTGTGCTGTGCTGTGCTGTGCTGTGTTGTGCTGTGTTGTGTGCTGTGTTGTGTTGTGGTGTTTCTCTTGCATTGTACTGTGTTCTGTTTGTTTCTTCAGTTGTGCACTCACGCTCTCAAACACACACACACACACACACACACACACACACACACACACACACACTTACACACACACACACACACACACACACACACACACACACACACACACACACCACACACTTAAACACACTTAAACACACTTAAACACACTTAAACACACTTACACACACATACACACACACACACACACACACACACACACACACACACACACACACACACACACACAACTTCAGTGACGTGATTATTAGACCTGGCCACTGACCATCAGAACACCTGATGGGAGAAATAGAAAGCAAAAGGCAGAGAGAAGGAAGTATGGAGGAAATAGAACAAAAAGAGAAAGGTGTGACAAAAACACACAGAACACGGCGACGATGAAAACGACGGTGGAGAAGAAGAAGAAAGAAGAAGAAGAGAAAAGAAGAAGAAGAAGATGATGATGATGATGATGATGATGATGATGATGATGATGATGATGATGATGATGAAAAAAGAAAAAGAAGAAGAGAGACGAGGAAGGAATTGTAGACGACGACGACGACGACGACGACGACGAAGAAGAAGAAAGAAGAAGAAGATGAAGATGAAGATGAAGATAAGAAAAAGAAGAAGAAGATGATGATGATGATGATGATGATGATGATGATGATGATGATGATGATGAAGAAGTGAAGATGAGACGAAGAAGAAGAAGAAGAAGAAGAAGAAGATGATGATGATGATGATGATGATGATGATGATGATGATGAAGATGATGAAGATGAAGAAGATGATGATGATGACGATGAAGATGATGATGATGATGATGATGATGATGTTGATGTTGATGGTGATGGTGATGATGATGATGATGACCACGATGATGACCACGATGATGACCACGATGATGGTGACGGATAAATTGAACAAAAAGAGTTAAGAAGACAGACGCGAATACGACGACGACTAAAAAAGAAAAGGAGAAAAAAAAAAAGAAAATGGGAAGAGAAAGAGAAGAGGAGGAGGAAGAGAAAGAAAAAGATGACACCAAAATGAAAAATGAAGAAGAAGAATGAGATGATGAAAAACACAGTAGGTTGAAGAAGAAGCAGATCAAGAGCGTAGAAAGAAGAAGGAGGAAGAGGAAAAGAAGAAGAAGAGCATTTGAAGAGGAGAAAGATGAGGAGGAGCGGGTAGAACAGGAGAAGGGGGATGGGGAAGATGAGATGATGACGGATGACGATGCGAGGAAGAGATGATGATGATGATGAGATGATGATGATGATGATGATGAGGGATGGTGATGATGATGAGGATGATGATGAAACAAACAACACGATGATGACTACGATGATGACCACGATGAGAAGAAGAGGAAATGAAGAAGAAGAAGAGAGAGAGAGAGAGGGGGTTGGGGGGGGACAGACAGATAGATAAGACGACACCGACTAAGAGAGATAAAAGGGAGACAGAAAAACAGACAGAAACTGACTGACAGACAGACAGAGAAAGGAGAGAGAGGAGAGAGAAAGACAAGAGAGAATAAAGAGACAGAAAAAACACCAGAGACAGAGAAAAACAGACAGACAGACAGACAGACAGAAACAGAAAGAGACAGTACAGAGACAGACAAAACAGAGACAAGACATAGATAAGGCAGAAGGACAGACAGGAGATCAAGACAGACAGAAGGAGGGAAGAGGAGAAAGACAAAAAGGAGAAGAAGGAGGAGAGGGTAGGTAGAACAGGAGAAGGGGGATGGGGGAAGATGAGGTGGAGACGGAGGGGAAACGGCGAGGAAGCAGCAGGAAGGAGGAGGAGAGGAGGGGGGGGGAGGGGAGGAGAAGGAAAGGAGGGGGGGAGGGGGAGGGGGGGGGGGGAAACAACAACAACAACTAAGAGAAGTGCAGAGGATAAGAAGAAGAGGCAGAAGAAGAAGAAGAAGAAGAAGAGAGAGAGAGGGGGGGGGGGGGGGGGGGGGGGGGGGGGGGCAAACAGACAGACAGAGACAGATAGAGAAAGGGACACCGCGACGAGAGAGAGAGAGGGGGAGAGATGAGAGGGGGGGGGGGGACAGACAGGGGACTGACAGGACAGACAGACAGGACAGAGGAGGGGAGAGACAGAGAGGGAGACAAAGAGAGACACCTGCAGAGGAAAAACAGAAGTACCAGACAGAAACAGGAGTACAGACAGGACATACAAACAGAGACAGGACATAGATGACAGAGACAGAGACAGACAGACAGGACAGACAAAACTTCCATTTGCGGCAAGCGAAGTGGGCAGCGGGACTCAGGGAAAAGCATAAATCTCATGTTAGGGCCCCAGCAGGGGGGAGGGGGGGGGGGGGGGGGGGGGGGGGGGGGGGAAGGAGAGAGCAGCGGCAGTGGTGAAGCGTGATTTCACAAAAACGCAATAACTTTCCAGCTGGGGAGGGGGGGGGGGGGGGGGGGGGGGGGATAGGGGGGGGGGGGGGGGCGCCCTGCACGGGGGATGGGTCGGGGGGAGGGTAGGGATGGGGGGGTGGGGGGGGGGGGGGGAGGAGGGGGGGGGGGGGGGGGGGCAGGGGCGATAATGTGGGGGGGAAGTAAATGGGGGGCTTCCAGCGACCGTTAGGGGCCTGTTAGATCTGGGGGGGGGGAGGGGGGGGAGGGGGGGGGCAAGCTGCCTGGTACATTCGTCATTTTAATCCAATTTCTCCCCTAACCGGCTAGGATACGTCAGGAATGTGCCAGTCGGAGTGTTCTTTTTCTTTTTCATTTAACATTTTCCTTTTTCGTTTGTTTTTTTTTTTTTTTCGTTTTTTTTTTTTTTTTTCTTTTTCCTTTTTTTTTTTCTTACTTTTTTTTTGGGGGGGGGGGGGGGGGGGGGGGGGGGAGGAGGAGGGACGGGCGAGGAGGTGGTGGGATGGGGTACGGGGCAAAAAGGGGTAGGCTTTTTTTTCTGTTTGTTGTTGTTGTTGTTGTTGTTGTTGTTGTTGTTGTTGGACACTTCTTTTTCTTCATCTATGTGTCTATGAGGGAAAGAAGACTGGTTGAACACATATGCATATATGTGTGTGGGACGAGAGAGAGAGAGAGGAGAGAGAGAGAGAGAGAGGAGAGAGAGAGACAGAGACAGACAGACAGACAGACAGAGAGACAGACAGAAGACAGGCAGGCGGACAGACAGGCAGACAGACAGGCAGACACATAGACACAGCCAGAGACAGACAGACAGACCGAGGCAGAAAGACGGAAACAGACAGGCAGGCATACAGGCAGAGACAGATGGAAACAGACAGATGGACAATCAGATGGGCAGACAGGCGGGAGAAACAGACAGACAGAGAATCCAAAGTCTGTTATGCGTCTGACCTCCGACAACTGAGAAGAATAAAATGTGCAACTCAGCACACACTGATTTACATGTTACTAATACATATCTCCGCAAGAAACACGCCTTCAGAATAAGAATGACAATTTTAACCCCAAAAAAAATTCTATCAATAAGGAGCAAAGAAAGTTTAACCATGAAGATAACTTTGATAATCAGCTAATTAACTAGGAGCCACTCTTTTCCAAAAAAAATATTTATACTTCTGGAATATGGAAGGCAGAAAAATACATTTTTTAAATACTTTCTAAATGGACAATGATTTGGGTCATTACCTAAACATGGTTTGACATCGTAATTCAGGGCAGTATATTGCTGGTATCCTGATTCCGATCCAATCAAGATTTTTTTTTCTTTGGCATCGGTAGAAATTCTGGACTCCATACAAATACGATTTGATAGACGCTGGTCGACTTGAAAAAAGAATACATTTTCAGTTTCAGTCAGTTTCAGTTTCATCTAGGAGGCGTCACTGCGTGCGGACTAGTCCATATACGCTACACCACATCCGCTAAGACCACACTGCGCATGATTTGAAGATGATGGATAAACGAATGAAACAACTAAGATGAGAGAATGAAGAAGAGGGTCTCATGGCTACGACTTAGCAGATGTCTGACCTATGCATTGTCCCAATGTGCTGGTCAGACCTTGAGTGCCTACCTAACATTGGCCGTCTTTTTTTTTGTTGTTGTTGTTTGTGTGCGTAGTGAATGTACACGTGTGCACGGGCACGAACCCATGTGTGTGTGTGTGTGTGTGTGTGTGTGTGTGTGTGTGTGTGTGTGTGTGTGTGTGTGTGTGTGTGTGTGTGTGTGAGGTGCGTATGCGCACGTGCGATCATGCTTGTGTGTGCGCTTGTATGAGTGAGTGTGTGAGTGAGTGAGTGTCTGTGTGTGTGTGTGTGTGTGTGTGTGTGTGTGTGTGTGTGTGTGTGTGTGTGTGTGTGTGTGTGTGTGTGTGTGTGTGAGTATGTGTGTGCGTGTGTGCGTGCGTGTGTGTGTGTGTGTGTGTGGGGGGGGGGGGGCATTCCCAGCGGGATACAAACCCGAGAATACACATCAAAAGTGAAATGCGATTCTAGTACAGTGCCGCCTGCTTTGCCTAAAACTGTCCACATGCTTCGTGTTCATTCTTCTGCCAGAACTAATCTCACCGTCCCCCCCAGCTTCCTCTCCTTGCCACACAATTCCGGAAACCACATTCATAGAAAACCATTTCGGACTCAGAAACTTCAAGTAGCATAGATCTGCTTTTGCCAAGATGATATCGAAAGCTTTTTCTTTGTCTGTTTGATTGTGTTTTTTTCTTGCCTTCGTTCTTTCTTTGTGTGTGTGTGTGTGTGTGTGTGTGTGTGTGTGTGTGTGTGTGTGTGTGTGTGTGTGTGTGTGTGTGTTAGTGTGTGTGTGTGTTAGTGTGTGTGTGTGTGTGTGTGTGTGTGTGTGTGTGTGTGTGTGTGTGTGTGTGTGTGTGTGTGTGTGTGTGTGTGTGTGTGTGTGTGTGTGTTTCTTTTTTTTTTTTTTAATGTATAACTACACTCGTATATGCGAACTTGCGAGCTAGAAGCAAAGAGGTCGTAGATAGAATTTAACACGTCTGGCAATGAGCGTTCATAGAAAGAAAGAAGGACACCCGCCTGTTTCTCCATGTATACTGGGAGTCTTGGCGATTTGAGGCCAACTTCTTCTGGGCCCCCATTCTGTCTCACAACTTTCTGGTCGGCTGGCAATCCCCATGTTATTCTACCCCGTACGTTAGCATTGGCTGTACCTGACTATCGAAAAAAACTTAATTTCAGGAAAATATTACCGTTAATCAATTGTCTAGTGTTGAGACTATTGCCGACAGGCCTCTCCAAGATTTTTGACTATTGCTGACAGGCCTCTACTGGATCGATCTGTTCACACTGACAACTTGAAGGGTTTTTTTTTTTTTCATTTCTAAACGATCATTTTCCTGACGAAGATAGGTGCCCACCTTTCAGAAAAGAAAACTGATGTATCCGAACTCAATAAAAGCTCGAAATGGTTTCCTGTCCTACAAAATACTTTTAACTATGTGTGTGTGTGTGTGTGTGTGTGTGTGTGTGTGTGTGTGTGTGTGTGTGTGTGTGTGTGTGTGTGTGTGTGTCACTCAGTTTTTTTGTTTTAAACCTCTCGAAAAACATTTGAGATTTTTTTTAAACATCATTAACAGTAAAACCGTTAAAAGATCTAGTTACATGATCTGACGCAAATTCAGTGTGTTTACATATATTTCATTAAGTGGGTCAACATTTTTGGGTCATTCAATGTTTACATTTATTTTATCAAGTGAGTCACAACTCTTTGGGGCATTCCCTGTTTATATTTATTTCATCAGAGAGAGTCAACCCTTTGGGGCAATCCCTGTTCATATTTGTTTCATCAAGTAAGTCAATCCTTTGGGGCAATCACTCGTTACATTTACTTCATCAAGTAAGTGAACCCTTTGGGACATTCGGGCAGCCAGTTCCGGAGTTGAGGACACCACAAACAATCAATGGAAGACCATCACAATCCCACGGTTAAGTAAAAAAAAAAAAATCCAGAAACGTAAATCCACTATAGACATCAGAGAGAAAGAGAGAGAGAGAGGGAGGGAGACAGACAGACAGACAGACAGATAGACACACAGACAGACAGACAGGGACAGACAGACAGACAGACGTACAGAGACAGACAGACAAACAGGCGGGCAAGTAGACGGACAGACAGATACTTACAGTGAGAGGGAGAGAGAGGAGGGAGAAGGGAGAGAAAGTGGAAGGAGAGAAAGAAAGAGACAGACAGACAGAGACAGAGAGGGACAGACAGACAGACAGACAAAGGGGTGGGGAAAAAAATAGCCAGAAGCAGACAGAAAAGAAAACGAACGAACGTCCTCACTTTCTCTCTCTGTCTCTATCTCTGTCTCTATATCTCTGTCCCCCCCCCCCCCCCCCCCCCCCTCTTTCTCTCCCCTCCCCCCCAAAGTCTCTCTCTCCTCCCCCCCCCCCCCCCCCCCCCCCCCCCCCCCCCCCCCCCCCCCCCCCCCCCCCACCCCCCCCCCCCCCACCCCCCCCCCCCCCCCCCCCCCCCCCCCCCCCCCCCCCCCCCCCCCCCCCGCCTCTCTCTCCCCTTCTCCAGGGAAACCCATTCTACAGATGACAAGGCTGGTGACCTGAAGGACGGCAGGGGTGTCGGCTTGCCAGAGCATTTCTCCGTGTTACTTGGGGATTGGGGAGGTAAGCCCTCTCTTTATCAGGGGATTTCCCATCCTGAGCACTATCCACATATACGCATACACGCTGGCATACACGCACGCACGCGCACAACTCATACACACAGAAAAAAGTATCTATAGAGAAAAAAAAAAAAAAAAAAAAAAAAAGAGGGACTGATGGAGTGAAAGACCGACTGCGAGAATGGGCTGGAGAGACAGACAGACACAAAGGCAGACAGACAGACAGACAGAGAACAATGAACAATATCTTAATATCTTTAGGCCACGGGCCTTCAGAAAGGCCAAAGTCATACATGAACACGCATATACAGGAAGTACTGGCACACTGAAGCATAAATGGTACCTCAGGTATTTATAAATGGGCTTGATATCCTTCAGTATTTTAACATTATGCGTTCTCATCATTATTTTTTTCTTTTGCGAATAGCATAAACCGAAATGTAAAGAGAGTTTTCTGATTGTTTGTACTGATCCGTTTTTGCTTTCTTTTTTTTAAACACTGGTATACTCACTACGCGCTCCACTTAAATATTTGTTTCTAATATCAGAATATAAGGGGCACACATAATTAAAGTGACGTTCGTCTTCGACAGCATAGCATACAGGGCACAATTTGTTCGCATTTTCACTGAACGTTGTTTTTTTCTTTTCTTTTTTTTTTTTTTTTGTAAATAATGACCCATTAATCGGAAGAACACCCACGCGCAATTTTACCAGACCAATTTACCATGTTATGAGTTGCATCCTGTAGTCTGATTTACCTCTGTTCAGGAGCAGTTATGTCCCTTGATATCTTAATGGAGTGTCTTGCGCGTGCCTGTACCCATCGTCAACACAGTGCAGGCCTCCAAGGGTGGTACAGGACTGCTCTAAAGGCAGGTGGAGACAGTGCTTCTCTAGGTCCTCCCCCGCACCTTCGGGTGTTTCTTTTTCTTCTTCCTGACCCATTAATCGGAAGAACACCCACGCGCAAATTTTACCAGTCTCGAAAACATCTATAGACAGAGAGAGAGAGAGAGAGAGAGAGAGGGGGGGGGGGGGGGGGGGCTGGGGGGGTGAGATGGGAGTGGGGGGTAGACTGTGACAGCGAATTACGATGAAGATAAAATCGATAATACGAAGAAAATGTCATCCACTTTTCTCCCTACTCTGCGTTCGCTGTATCTTCATCAACAGGCTGTGGCACAGATATGGGTGAAACATTCATGGTGAAGATGTTTCACCTTGTCTTCATAACCAGGCTATGGCAGACATCTGGGTCAACGCCTCTTGGTAATGAAACCAGCCAGATTTGGGTCAAACTCGCCTGATAAAGTCATCACCTCACTCTGTACTCATAAACCACGCTGTAGGACAGATTTGGGTCAAACACCACCACCACTACTATCACCACCACCATTATCACCACTCCCAATAAGTCGACTCAGTTTGTTTTCATTACCAGTATTCATAATCTCCTCCATCCCTCCCTCCCCCCTCCAGCCGCCTTTCTCCTCCCCCACCCCGATACACAGACACACCCCACGAGTTTTTACCCCATCTTGCCTCTCTATATCAGTAGTCTACAGGGATCCGTCAACACCACGTCGTCTATCAGCAGTCCACAGGGATCCGTCAACGCCACGTCGTCTTTCTATCAGCAATCCACAGGGATCCGTCAACACCACGTCGTCTCTCTATCAGCAATCCACAGGGATCCGTCAATACCACGTCGTCTCTCTATCAGCAATCCACAGGGATCCGTCAATGCCACGTCGTCTCTCTATCAGTAGTCCACAGGGATCCGTCAACACCACGTCGTCTCTTTATCAGTGGTCCGCAGGGATCCGTCAACACCACGTCGTCTCTCTATCAGTGGTCCACAGGGATCCGTCAACACCACGTCGTCTCTCCATCAGTGGGTCCACAGGGATCCGTCAACACCACGTCGTCTCTCTATCAGTGGTCCACAGGGATCCGTCAACACCACGTCGTCTCTCCATCAGTGGTCCACAGGGATCCGTCAACACCACGTCGTCTATTATTGGTCACAGTGACCAGTCAAACCACGTCGTCTCTCTATCAGTGGTCCACAGGGATCCGTCAACACCACGTCGTCTCTCTATCAGTGGTCCACAGGGATCCGTCAACACCACGTCGTCTCTCTATAAGTGGTCCACAAGGATCCGTCAACACCACGTCGTCTCTCTATCAGTGGTCAACACACAGGGACCAGTCAACACCACGTCGTCTATTATTGGTCACAGTGACCAGTCAAACCACGTCGTCTCTCTATCAGTGGTCCACAGGGATCCGTCAACACCACGTCGTCTCTCTATCAGTGGTCCACAGGGATCCGTCAACACCACGTCGTCTCTCTATAAGTGGTCCACAAGGATCCGTCAACACCACGTCGTCTCTTTAGTGGTCCGCAGGGATCCGTCAGTGGTCCGCAGGGATCCGTCAACACCATCCGTCGTCGTCTCTCTATCAGTGGTCCACAGGGATCCGTCAACACCACGTCGTCTCTCCATCAGTGGTCCACAGGGATCCGTCAACACCACGTCGTCTCTCTATCAGTGGTCCACAGGGATCCGTCAACACCACGTCGTCTCTCCATCAGTGGTCCACAGGGATCCGTCAACACCACGTCGTCTCTCTATCAGTGGTCCACAAGGATCCGTCAATGCACGTCGTCTCTCTATCAGCAGTCCACAGGGATCCGTCAACGCCACGTCGTCTCTCTATTAGTGGTCCACAGGGATCCGTCAACGCCACGTCGTCTCTCTATCAGTGGTCCACAGGGATCCGTCAACGCCACGTCGTCTCTCTATCAGTGGTCCACAGGGATCCGTCACACACCACGTCGTCTCTCTATCAGTGGTCCACAGGGATCCGTCAACACCACGTCGTCTCTCCATCAGTGGTCCACAGGGATCCGTCAACACCACGTCGTCTCTCTATCAGTGGTCCACAGGGATCCGTCAACGCCACGTCGTCTCTCCATCAGTGGTCCACAGGGATCCGTCAACACCACGTCGTCTCTCTATCAGCAGTCCACAGGGATCCGTCAACGCCACGTCGTCGTCTCTCTATTAGTGGTCCACAGGGATCCGTCAACACCACGTCGTCTCTCTATCAGCAGTCCACAGGGATCCGTCAACGCCACGTCGTCTCTCTATCAGTGGTCCACAGGGATCCGTCAACACCACTCGTCTCTCTATCATTGGTCCACGGGACCAGTCAACACCACGTCGTCTATCATTGGTCCTCAGGGATCCGTCAACGCCACGTCGTCTCTCTATCAGTGGACCAGTCCAACACCACGTCGTCTCTCTATCAGTGGTCTGCAGGGACCAGTCAACACCACGTCGTCTCTCTATCAGTGGACCAGTCAACACACCACGTGTCTCTCTATCGGTGGACCAGTCAACACCACGTCGTCTCTCTATCAGTGGACCACAGGGATCGTCAACACCACGTCGTCTCTCTATCAGTGGTCCAAAGGACCAGTCAACACCACGTCGTCTCTATCAGTGGTCCACAGGGACCAGTCAACACCACGTCGTCTCTCTATCAGTGGTCCACAGGGACCAGTCAACACCACGTCGTCTCTCTATCAGTGGACCAGTCAACACCACGTCGTCTATCAGTGGACCGGTCAACACCACGTCGTCTCTCTATCAGTGGTCCACAGGGACCAGTCAACACCACGTCGTCTATCAGTGGTCCACAGGGACCAGCCAACACCACGTCGTCTCGAGGCAACCCACCGGAGAAGACGCTGCTCGTGGTCAGGTTGGTCAGGAAGCGGCTTACGCTGTC
>JADBJO010002494.1:125000-130000 GCA_016801955.1 Conus betulinus
GTTCTGACTGACTCCATTTCCCATACAGCCCTTCGAATGAGACTATAAACCGAGGTTTCGTGTGTGAACGCATGTATAACATCTTGCACACACGTAAAATCCCATCACCAACTTTCGGAAAAGAAGGCCAGCTTGGCTGTTGGTATGGATGACATGTTACACATAGCATGCACCCTGCGTGAGAAATGGAAAGAATGAAGAACATAAGGGAATTCGATATTGAACGATATTGAATGGATGACACGGGAAATAACTGAATGAAGCGCCAGCTGGCAGCTCTTAAATCGGCACTACCCAGGTAGGCAGCCCGTTGTGTAAACAAGTGTGGATTGTAAAGTAATTAGAGCTTGGTCTCTAGCCAAGGACAGGCGCTATTTTAGTGTTCATGCTACTAATAATAACAATGATGGTGTCCTCTCCACGTCTGTGGGCCTTGGGGGACCGTCGTTGGACGGACGTAGTGGCACCCTCCCGAAGGATCGCTCACTCACGCCAGGTCTGCTCCTAAGCAATCATTGTCGTCAGCGGGGGGCTTAGTGGGTGGCGTCCTGCGTATGATGAATCAGAACACGCGCCACTGAACACCATCGAAGTGTCTCCTCCGGTGGGTTGCCCCTTGACGACTTGACATTGACTGCTCCCTGTGGATTGCCGGGGGTGTGGCGGGACTGAACGGGTTGTGGCTGTGGACGGGGTGTCGGAATGAGCGGCGGATGCAATGCCACTGAGATGGCACAGAAAGCGGCGAGGATGCAATGCCACTGAGATGGAAGAAGAAAATGGGACAGCAAAGAAAAAGAAGAGAAGAAGAAGAAGTAAAGAAAGAAAGAAAGAAAAGAAAAAAAACTCGCGTGTTTTCTGTTGAATGTTTCCCAAAGGCAACCACAAATGGAGCGAGGGGAAGAAGGAGACGGAGTGTGTGATGCGGCGCACAAATTGCGCTGCATCAGAGCGTGTGTTCTAATCATAGAATATCGTTAACACCTGACTGACTGAGAGGTGGAAACGAAAACATCAGCAGACATTAAGAATGACTGATGAGAGAGGATGGATGTTGGGAAGGTCGGCGATGTATGACATGGAAACACTGATAAACAAACTGAACAGAAAAATGACTATGCCGCTCAGCGAAAGACACAAACAAATTACAGGCAAGACAAACAACATTCACGACAATGAAAGCGCACAACGAACAATCGCTTGTCTCCTCAAATAGGGCGCAGAATGGATGCGAAATCCATTACTGATAAATAATGATTGATGATCCCTGATTTATGAGGACTGTGATGGCTGATGACCGTGAAGGGCTGAGCGGGGTTTTGAGATGGATGCTGGAGGGCTAGAGGTAGATGAACGCTTTGATCGACGATGAAAGATGACTGACGATGTCGGGTGGTCGGTGATGGCTGATCATCGTGACTGATCACAGGACACTGATGAAAATGAATGATTGAAGATGACTGCCGAAGGTTGAAGATGAAAGAAAGATGACAGATGACCAACGATGATAGATGTTGATCGATATTCCTTCCGTCATCAAGGAATACGATGTTCCATCATTTCACGAGGTGTCTTGCGATGACGCGCTCCATGGGTTATGATGGATACTAGCATATTTACCCGGCTTTGCCCGATTCATAACCGCACTCGCTGCATTTCCCACACTCTCCCTCCTCCTTTTTTTATGTCCGTCTGTCTTCAAGAGCGGCAGCAACATCGCTACCAATACAATACAATACAATACAATTCAGTACAGTACAGTACAGTACAGTACAGTATAGTGCATACAATATTCATTTCCTGTCCCCCTTTTGGGGTATGGAGGACAATAAGAACAGGCAAACGGTCATCGGCATGATTCTCCAGTACAATGAAATCAAATAGAATGAACAGTCACGCTAATCGCAGCGTTGATCATTTTCTTGGTAGACAACGAGTAACGAAGTGCCCCAAAAAATCTCTTGGTGGACACTTTAGACACGTTGGTACCTAGTCTTCTAACGGACATTTTAATTAACTAAAAATGCAGTCTTCTGACTTGATACTTTAAGTTGCCAGTTACTGGTGGGCGCTTTGAGTAAGTAAATTACCATTGTCGCAGAACATCTCTCTTGATGAAACACACACAGACTGAATCTTTTTGTTCCGCTTTGTCCAACATCTGTTTGGTACTGAAACAATGTCATTTGTCTGGGCTATAGTGTCCGATGAATGATGAAGGCGCAAAGACATGAAAGAGGGGACGAAAGAAAGAAGACTGATGAATGGAAAAAAGAAGTAAGAATACTGACAAAGAAAAAACAAACAAGACAGACAGGAAAAAAAAAAAAAAGAAAAAGAAAAATAGCAAAGAAAAACAAAGACAACATATCAGAATGATGGAAGGGAAACAAGATTAAAGAAAGAGATATGCACACAAAGAAAAGCACGACAAAGAAAGACAAAGGAAGAAAGAGCAGGAGATAACAGAAAAAGGAAGGGAATAAAAAGGAGAGGGGGGGGGGGGGGGGGGGGGGTAAAAGGGGAGAAAAACGAAACCACTTGCTTTACAGCTACTTCAGTTCAATAAAAAAACGTGTCAGATTGTTTATACATGCCAAACACACACACACACACACACACACACAAAAAACACCAACAGCTCTTCAACCAATCCCTGTAACACCCACCCTGTGCTCTTAGTTACCTGTTGCTTTTCCAAACAGTTTGTACTTTTTCCCTTTTAACTGCCTGATGAGTATCATAACCTCCGCAAGGTAACATAAACTCACGCGCTTTCCGTCATCACAGACAACCATCTCCCATCATTTCACAAGATCATCCATTTGCGTGCGTTGGAAAGCCATAAAAGGGCCATTAACTCTCGCCCGGAAGCGTTAGGGGGCGCTATCAGCAGTTACTTCCGTCCTTGGTGCCCAGTGATGTGAGACGCCTCCCGGCTGAATCCTAACCCCTGGGATAGGTGGGAGAAAAAAGAAAAGAAAAGAAAGAAAGTAAGAAAAAAAAAACAAAGAAAAAAGGGAAAGGGAAAGCATTAAAACTGTCATTGAATATGGCATAGCTTCGAGGAGACTCTCTCTCTCTCTCTCTCTCTCTCTCTCTCTCTCTCTCTCTCTCTCTCGTGCGCGCACGCGCTCGCTCGCTCTCTCGTTCGCCCCCCCCCCCCCCCTCCCTGTCACCCCACAATCTCATTCTAATCAATTCTTGTTCTTCCTCTTTCTGCGTCATACACACACATTTCTATGTAAGGGGTGGGGACACACACACACACACACACACACACACACACACAAAGAGAGACAGACAGACAGACAGACAGACAGATCTAACGACCTAACATCACTGAACTCGACGGCCCACTATCGTCTCTCATACAGATCGTTTTGTCACAATCATCTACAGACAACGTGGTCCCCACCGAGAGATCTGTCCTCAACGAAGAGAGGCTGTATCCTCATACCCAGCACAATACTGAACTGCTTATGCTGGGAACAGGTTTGAACAGGCTGTGAAACTGATCTGAGCGTGACGACTAAAACAGACAGCGGCGTTTTACTGACAACACGCAGGGAAAAAAAAAAAAAAAAGAAAAGTAGAATTAATGTAACACTTCTCTCATTCAAAATACAAAACAGAGAAGTCAGCTTTCGACAGACATGGGCTTCTGCGGACGCGCAACAAAACAATGAGCCTCACACAATGCACTAAACAATGCTTCCCAGATCCACAGTCAGCATGCTGGGGAGTGGTTTGTATGGTTTATGTCTTTGGGGAGTATTTTAATGTGCATTTTATGTCTTTTGTTTCTTATATCTGCAGAAAACATATGTCGCAAAGAAATTGAAAATGAAATGAGGCAAGGAAGAGTAAACAACTAGGGTAACTTTTGCTCCCATAAGAAAACCTAACACAGAGTAACTTTTATTCAAGACTGGCACAGCCTTTTAAACTTGAATAAAATCAGACAAATAAGTCAGACAAATGCAAACAAAACAATCTAATGGTGGGGGGAAAAACAAGCACTGTCCAACAACAACTCAACTGTCATCATAGAAATGACTTGGTAAAGATTTGTACTTAAATGGGGGGGGGGGGGGGGGGGGGTTGAAGATGGAGAAACTGGGAACATGAAATTGAGAAACTATATTATATAGATATGAAAACTCTTCACTAGCTGCATGAGGGAACCATCGTAATCTTTTTCAAAGGCAGATCTATTTTTGTTTTGCCTGCTCCGAGGCCTTTCGTCCGCTGGATCGGACTCATCAGGGAGACACGGCTGGTTGGTCTGTGCTCCAGGCGTCAAATAGACACACCACAGTTCATAATACCGTGGTGTTCTTACCACCACAAGAGTTCAAAAAAAGAATGCAACAGCACCCCAAAGCAGCCAGCAAAGGGTAGTAAATGAAACCAAACGAAAGTGCGGGGAGGAACAAAGTTGCTGAAAAACTAAAGACATTATGCAAACAGTATAAAATGTAGGGGACAATCTGTGAGCCTACGCTTGAGGATCCACCCAAGGATGCAAGGGAGATCAAAAGACAAACACAAACACAAACAGAAAAACAAATACAATAACCTCGATTTAATCGAAACGAAATTGAAAATGAAATGAGGCAGGGAACAGTAAACAATAAACAGTAAACAAGTAGGGTAACTTTTGCTTTGGGGGTGTTGTTGAATTCTTTTTTGAACCCTTGGTGGTGAAAACACCACGGTATTATGAACTGTGGTGTGTCTCTATTTGACGCCAGGAGCACAGACACAACCAGCCGTGTCTCCGATGAGTTCCGATCCAGCGGACAAAAGGCCTCGGAGCAGACAAAACAAAAAGATCTGCCTTCAAAAGGGATTACGATGGTTCCCTCATGCAGCCACTGAAGAGTTTTCATATCTATGATATAGTTTCTTAATTTCATGTTCCCAGTTTCTGCATCTTCTTCAACCCAACCCCCCCCCCCCAACCTTAAGTCCCAATCTTTACCAAGTCATTACTA
>JADBJO010002494.1:152500-160000 GCA_016801955.1 Conus betulinus
GCACACTATAGTATCGTCTGCTCTCTCCCTCACCTGATCAATCAATGCACACTATAGTATCGTCTGCTCCTCCCTCACCTGATGAATCAATGCACACTATAGTATCGTCTGCTTTACCTCCTCTCACCTGATGAATCAATGCACACTATAGTATCGTCTGCTTTACTCTCCCTCACCTGATGAATCAATGCACACAATAGTATCGTCTGCTCCTCCTCCCTCACCTGATCAATCAATGTACACTATAGTATCGTCTGCTTTACCCCTCCCTCACCTGATGAATCAATGCACACTGTAGTATCGTCTGCTCCTCCCTCACCTGATCAATCAATGTACACTGTAGTATCGTCTGCTCCTCCCTCACCTGATCAATCAATGTACACTATAGTGTCGTCTGCTCTACCCTCCCTCACCTGACCTGATCAATCAATGTACACTGTAGTGTCGTGCTCCTCCTCCCTCACCTGATCAATCAATGTACACTGTAGTGTCGTCTGCTCCTCCCTCACCTGATCAATCAATGCACACTGTAGTGTCGTCTGCTCCTCCCTCACCTGATCAATCAATGCACACTGTAGTGTCGTCTGCTCCTCCCTCACCTGATCAATCAATGCACACTGTAGTGTCGTCTGCTCCTCCCTCACCTGATCAATCAATCAATGCACACTGTAGTGTCGTCTGCTCCTCCCTCACCTGATCAATCAATGCACACTATAGTATCGTCTGCTCTGCTCCTCCCTCACCTGATCAATCAATGCACACTATAGTATCGTCTGCTCCTCCCTCACCTGATCAATCAATGCACACTATAGTATCGTCTGCTCCTCCCTCACCTGATCAATCAATGCACACTATAGTATCGTCTGCTCCTCCCTCACCTGATCAATCAATGCACACTATAGTATCGTCTGCTTTCTCCTCCCTCACCTGATCAATCAATGCACACTATAGTATCGTCTGCTCCTCCCTCACCTGATCAATCAATGCACACTATAGTATCGTCTGCTCCTCCCTCACCTGATCAATCAATGCACACTACAATATGTATCGTCGTCTGCTCCTCCCTCACCTGATCAATCAATGCACACTATATATCGTATCGTCTGCTCCTCCCTCACCTGATCAATCAATGTACACTACAATATCGTCTGCTCCTCCCTCACCTGATCAATCAATGACACTATAGTATCGTCTGCTCCTCCCTCACCTGATCAATCAATGTACACACTACCTCCCTCATCGTCCTGCGTTACCTGCGTTCAATGAGAACCGGTCAGCACCTCTGTCCACAGATCCATGGTCAGTATTGGAATGAATGACTCAGAGAGAGAGAGAGAGAGAGAGAGGAGAGAGAGAGAATTCCGAGAGAGAGAGAGAGAGAGAGAGAGAGAGAGAAGAGAGAAGGAGAGAGACGACACTGACACGGACATTTTTTTATCGTCCGTTTTAGCAGTTAAGCCTTTTAGACAAGGGGGTTGGCAAATGCATTCACCGATACAGAAAGCAGAAATTTCATATGTTCACGTACTCACACACACACACAACACACACACACACACACACACACACACACACACACACACACACACACACACACGCCACACACACACACACACACACACACACACACACACACACACACACACGTCCTCTCACTTTCCCTCCGCCCTACCCCGCTACCTTTCTACTATTGCCCCCAACATCCATACCGCCATAATCACACACACTTGACCACTAACCCTTCCCTCTCCCTCCCCCTATTCCGCCAGCCCACACCCCCCTCCCCTGCCCCCCCCCCCCCCCCCCCCCCCCCCCGCCCTCCCCAGAACACCCGCACATTGGATCATCCTTATGTTAGCCGGTATTTTGCTCAATTATCTTTTTTCTCACATACATGGCTTCAGCTATGTATTTAGCCACCTCTTTAACAACACGTTCATTGTTATTAGATAACACTGAAGCAACGCTAGCATGTTTTGGTGGAATGAACGAGTATTCAACACACTGCAGCTTTTACGTTTGTCAGCATAAGTAGTACAATGAAACAAAAATGTTCTTCGTTTTCTAATTCATTTCCGCAAGACGGGAAGGGTCATTCAAATATTCAGAACTTCAGAACCATTGCTTACAGTTTTTCAGACCACTAACCCTTAACCTAAATCTGGCCAAACTGATTCTGTGCCATTTATTTGTAACTAACGTTAGGTACTTTTCTGCCTGAAAAATGTTTTTGAAGGAACAGAAATATCTATATTTATCGTTATTATGTATTTCTGCATGCCAATTTTGTTTGAAACAGGAAATGAGGAAACGAGTCTGTCTTTGAATTCTGTTATAAAAACCATATTCGGAACAAACTCCCTGGTTCAGCCAAACAATACCAAAGCCATTTTCAGTCAGATCTTTTGTACTTCTGATACCCAATAAAATGACCAGATTCGTGCTGTAACAGAAGCATTTCGTAGGCTTGCCTACATATTCTCGACATGGGGAGTCTTGACTAGTTTTAACCAGTATTTGATGCATTTTACAGTAGTTGTAACGCGTAGAGAATACCTCCCAGTTTCACCATATATCAGTTTATTTGATGTATGTAGGGGTACATTCAGCTATCTTTTTATGGCAAACATGTGGACATTTTCAATTTGTTTACTGTCTTGTTCTAATCCCCAGACTTCAGCTGCTTATGTTAGGATAGGCTGAATTTGCGTATCGAAAAGCTTCCAAAATAAATTTATCTCAATAGTGTTTAGTCTTCTTAATGATTCATGATTTCAAAAAAAAAAAAAAAAAAAAGGAGTGATGGAGAGAGAGAGAGAGAGAGAGAGAGAGAGAGAGAGAGAGAGAGAGAGAGACAGACAGACAGACAGACAGACAGACATAGATACAGACAGACAGACAGACAGACAGACTGAGTCAGACAGATTCAGACAGACAGACAGACAACGGACAGACAGGCAGATGGAGGGGGACATTTGTCGTCGTTTTTACACTTTCCGCCGGCACATAAGGTGACGGTCATTTTTGTCGTTGTTACATTGTGTGTGTGTGTGTGTGTGTGTGTGTGTGTGTGTGTGTGTGTGTGTGTGTGTGTGTGTGTGTCTGTGTCTGTGTGTGTGTGTGTCTGTGTTGTTGTGTTTGTGTGTGTATATGCGTGCGTGCGTGCGTGCGTGCGTGTGTTCATCGTTACATTGATCGCCATCCCATGTCCATCTGGACATGTGCTGTCATTGTTAGTTTTACACCCCTGCGCTACTACAACACACCCACCCCACCCCCCACCACCACCACCACCACCATCCCCTCGGACCCCCCCGCCCCCTGATTGCCCCTCTTTTACATAATCACCACCGCCACCACCACCACTATCCCTCTCCCTCCCTCCCTCCCCCTTAGATATGACCGTCCTTCGCACCAGCCATCGCGGTGAAACAAATTTGACTTTGAAATTGTATCACACGGGGAAAGGTGTGAGCAATACATTATCGCTGTGACAAGTTCAATGATCGCCCTGCGCCGTTAACGACTGTCGTCAGCATCTGATACCGCTTCCCTCTCTCCTCACATGTCGCATGTCTCACGGTGCGCATGGTGCGTGTGCGTGTATGTGTGTGTGTGTAAATGCGTGCGTTGCGTGTATGTGCGTGCATGTGCGCGCGAAAGAGACAACGAGAGAGATTCATACGTGTGTGTGTGTGTGTGTGTGTGTGTGTGTGTGTGTGTGTGTGTGTGTGTGTAGGGGGTGGGGGGGGGGGGGGGTTGTATGCGCTCGAATGGCGTGTGCGGGGCGCGCACGTGCCTGCCTGCCTGCCTGCCTGCATGCATGCATGCATGCATGCCTCTCTCTCTCTCTCTCTCTCTCTCTCTCTCTCTCTCTCTCTCTCTCTCTCTCAAAGGCCGACGTACATTAAATTCTGAGTTCTTAGCTCTCTCTCTCTCTCTCTCTCTCTCTCTCTCTCTCTCTCTCTCTCTCTCTCTCTCTCTCTCTCTCTCTCCTTTCGTAAGTATTCTTAAAATATCATGTTTTCTGTGTGCATAAGAAATACAAACGTTCTTAATGTATGTTTTTTTTAATCCTCGCTAAAGCCTTCTAGTAATAATCAGCACAGAAAAGATGCTCTGAGATGTCACTTTTCTGTCATATTCTACAACATAACCTGATGCGTTTTTCATTCAAGATATTCTTGAAAATATAACTTTTCTGTACGCCTAACGTTGAAAGAACACACCTGATGTGTGTGAATAAAAAGATGTTTCTTAAAATGTACTTTTTTCAGTAATTTTATACAATATACCTGACGTAAATTAATAAAAGATGCTCTTGAAAACAGACCTTTTCGAAAATAATATACAACATACCTGTTACATATGACTAAAAGATGTTCTTGAAAACACCCTTTCAGGACTGTAGACAGCATAACTGATGCATGTGAATAAAAGATGCCTTTGAAAATCTCTGTTTTCAGTAATGCTATACAATAAACCCAATATATATGAACAGTAAACAAGTAGGGAAACTTTTGCTCCCGTAGGAAAACCTAACACAGAATAACTTTTATTCAAGACTGGCACAGCCTTTCAAACTTGAATAAAGTCAGACAAATACAAAGACGAACAATCTAATAGTGGGGGAAAAAACAAGCGCAGGCCCCACTATTTGATTATTATGTACGTGAAGAAAACTTTCGCTCTTTCAGTTTCAGGTTCAGATTGTTTTGAAGCCAAGCCGGCCACAGGGTGGCCTTTTGAGGGCTGTCACCCCACACAGCAGACAGACAGCCCTCAAACATAATGTACTCGCGTACCTATGTAGTCTAACGCAGTGTGAGAGCAAACAGCATATCATGGACATCAGTCACGCAGATAGACTACACTGATGGCGTCAACATTCCGCTTGATTTTTAACGTTCCCCCCTCCCCCCCCCCCCCCCCCACCCCCCCCCCCCTTCCCTCCCCTTGCTCCTCTCCATCTCCCCCACCACCACCACATCCCCTCCCCGCCCCCCGGAATCTTTTTTAAACGTAAAAAATTAACAAAATGATTAATACGTAAAGAAAAAAAAAGTGCTGCATTCATACTGTCATCGGCGGATGGAGATCGAAGAAAAAGAAGCCCCTTTCTGGAAAGATGTGCTGTGTCGTTATTTAGTTACCAGTCCAGTACAGAAAAAAAACCGGCATGTTATGACTCGGAGGGGGAGGGGGGTGGGGGCTTTCTAAAATGGCATTCTAAAACAAATCCAGATGAATGGACGATTAAAAAAATAGTAGTAGAGAAAAAAGAAACAGTGGACTATAATAATAATAATATTAATGGTGATAATAATAATAATATGATGATAATAATAATAATATGATAATGATAACAATAGTAATGATGCTACTACTACTACTACTACTACTACTACTAGAAGAAGAAGAGAAGAAGAGTCAAGGGACGTAACGAAAAAATGGGGAATAAATTACCAGCACAGAATGTTCAGAAGGTGGGAATAAAATCTATACCGTTTGACACCCCACCCACCACCCACCCTCTCCCTGCCTCCCCCCCCCCCTCCCCCTCCTCTAACCCCAACCCCTCCCTCTCCCAACACCACCACCTCACCCGGAGGACGGCCCTTCCCAGGGGTGAGGAATGCAGCAGGACGATGGCATGAAACCATCACTCTCCTCTAACGCCATGCAGTCTTCCGATCTACGTGGCCGCCATTTGTACGACCAAAATGGCCTTGACTAGTTTTGTAAATCATCCCAGTCCCACTCTTTAGGTCCGAGGTCTTGGAGGATCTCCTCTCTCTCCTCTCTCTCTCTCCTCCTCTCTCTTTCCCTCCCTCCTTCCCGCCTCCATCCTCTCTCCCCCTTCCCTCCCTCTCTGTCTCTCTCTCTCTCTCTCTCTCTCTCGCTCCTCCTTCGTTCCTCCCTCTCTCTCTCTCTCTCTCTCCCCTTCCTCCCTCCCTGTCTCCTCTCTCTCTCTCCCCCTCTCTCTCTTCTCCTCCCCCCTCCCTCTCTCTTCCCCCTCTCTCTCCTCTTTCCCTCTCTGTCTCTGTCTCTCTCTCTCTCCCTCTTTCCTTTCCCTCCCTCATCTCCTTCCCTCTCTCTCTGTCTCTCTCTCTCTCTCTCGCTCTCTCTCTCTCTCTCTCTCTCTCTCTCTCTCTCTCTCTCTCCTGCGCTACAAAGCTGATGAGTGGGTATGCCACGGGAAGATTAATTAGACAGTATCACATGCATCGACAGTATCAGGTATCGGCACTCGATCTTGAAGAACACCGCACTTACACTGAGAAGAAGAAGAAGAAGAAGAAGAAGAAGAAGAAGAAGAAAAGACGATGAAGACGACAGAAGAAGAAGAAGAAGAAGAAGAAGAAGAAGAACAAGAACAAGAACAAGAACAAGAAAAACAAGAACAAGAACAAGAAGAACAAGAAGTAGACGATGAAGACTACAAAGAAGAAGACGATAAAGACGACAAAGAAGAAGAAAGAAGAAGAAGAAAAACAACAACAACAACAACAATAATAACAACAACAACAAGGAGACGAAGAAGAAGAAGGGGGGGAGGAGGAGGAGGAGAGAGGAAAAAGAAGAAAAAGGAGGAGGAGAAGAAGAAAAAAAGAAGGAATGAAGGAAGGAAAGAGAGTAAAAGAAGGAAAGAAAGCTGGTCGTATGGGGCAAAAATGGGGACGGAGTAGATTGCAAGGAGAGAGAGAGAGAGAGAGAAGAGAGAGAGAGAGAGGAGAGAAGGATAGAGAGAGAGAGAGAGAGAAGAAGAAGAAGAAGAAGAAGAAGAAGAGGGAGCAGACCGGTTGGTGGTGTCGGGGTTGGGGGTGGGGGTGGGAGATGGAGTAGAGTGGGGGAGAGGAGGGGGAGGAAGGAATGGGGAGAGGAGCGAGAGAGGAGAGGGGGGCTGGGGGGAGGGGGGTATCCCACCTGTACAGTTAACGACGTCGCTGTCTAGCGGGGGAGGGGGAGGGGGCAGGCAGGGGGAGGGGGGGGGGGGGGGAGAAAGTGTCAAAATACCTGAGCGCCCGCCCACCTTTAGTGTCATCTCGAATTCTCACCTGTTTCTGGGACCCCCCCTCGCCCCTCCTGCCTCCCCTCAACCATTCCTCAACCACCACCACCACCCCCCACCACCACCCCCTTAACTGCCCCCAGCCCCTCCCTCCACGTCCCCCTTCTAATTCCTACTCACCCCCACCCCCCACCCACCCCCCCCATCTCCGCTCCTTTCCTCTTTCCCCACCGTCCCCTCCCCCCCCCCCCCCCCTTCCCATCCTTCCCCTCCCCTACCCCTCTATTCTTCCGGGGTTCGATGCACATCAGTACCGTTTATGAGAAATGATGTCTAACAGGTGCGGGCGGACAGTGATGGGAGGGGGGGGGGTGGAAGAGAGAGAGAGAGAGAGAGAGAGAGAGCGGAGAGAGAGAGATAGAGCAGAGCAGAGAGAGAGAGGGGGGGCTTGCGGGGGGGGGGGGGGGAGGGGGTACAATATAGGAGTG
>JADBJO010002494.1:167500-175000 GCA_016801955.1 Conus betulinus
CGAGAATGAAATGGCGAGATCGCGACAAATGCCGATGACCTGTGCTGGACTATTATACAAACGTCCTGTTTTCACATGTCTTCCCTCTTAACGATCTGATCAAAATAACATATTGGTACATTTATTCCACTCGTAATTATTTCGGGCATGGGAGAAAGAGTTATCCTACTTGTTCGTTTTTGGTGGTTTTTTTTGTTGTTTGTTGGTGGTGGTGGTGGTGGTGGGTGGTGGTGGTGGTTTCTTCATGCTGATCGATGAGAATGAGGATGATGAAGATGATGCTACGAATTTCCATTTCGGTCTGAGACTGCATGACAGGGCTGTACCGTACGCTTCCTTTCATAATATATCCCCGGCGTCAACCAGGCCCAAGAGATACAGACACCTGCAGTGTTGGTCAGGAAATTTGAGCAACTCTCTCAGAGACTCATCCGTTAAGTGAATGAAACTCGACTGTGTGGTCCCAGTCTTCCCAGCTGAGTCCGCAGCAAACTCAACTCTGGGTAGGAGCCGGTCGGGGCAGAAAAACCCACATGACTCTGATGGGAACGAACCCGCGACCTCCCAGCCGGGAGTCCGCGACGCTAGCCACTTCGCCACGGCGGCAGGTACTTGTTCGTTTATCTCCTGTTGACTGTCCCTCCGCCTCATTTCAGATTACCTTTCACACCAACCGAAACTTGAGGTTACCTGCATTCGTTACTGTTCATCCGTGTGTTTCTTGGAGGATATTCAAGATCGAAAAAGGCTGTGCCAGTCTTGAACAAATGTTGATTTGTATTTTGTTCGTTTTTTCCTGTTGTTGTTCCTGTGTAGATGTGTGTCAGGTACAGGGTATGGGCAAGCTTGGAACATACTTTTCGGGGATGGGGAAGGGGGGGGGTGGGGGTGGGTGGGGGTGGTGGGGGGGGGTGGGGGGGGGGGGGGGGCCGGGGGAGGGGGTTTCCTTGATTGCTGTGTTTGTCCGTGTTGGTAATTTCTGCTAGGCGGTTTGGTGTCGTAAGCAGAATTCGTTTTGGAGTTAGGGGCCTGTAATTATTTCATCGTCGGAACTAGAGTTATCCTGCTTGTTATTTATTCCACGTTTTTTTTCCTCCACAAGCGGATTGACTAGAGAGGGGGTGTGGATGAAGATGGTCTAGAGAGGGGGTGTGGGTGGAGGATGGTCTAGAGAGGGGGTGTGGGTGGGGATGGTACGAGAGGGGAGGGGGGTGAAGATAAAGTCGTGGAAACTAAAAAAAAAAAAAAAAAAAAAAAAAAAAGTGAAAGGGCGCGATGGAACAGAGGGGAGGGAAAGAGTGTGAGAGAGAGGGGAGGGGAGGGGGGGGGGGGGCTGGGGAGGCATGATTAATATCACGAAATCCAGCTGTCATGTAAAGGAAGATAACAAAACGGAATTTTGAAGTAATATACTGCGATGTCAACACCGCCACCCATTTCAATGCAAAGTAATATACTGCCATGTCAAACACCGCCACCCACTTCAATGCAAAGTAATACTGCCACGTCAACACCGCCACCCACATCAATGCAAAGTAATATACTGCGATGTCAACACCGCCACCCATTGCAATGCAAAGTAATATACTGCGATGTCAACACCACCACCCACTGCAATGCAAAGTAATATACTGCCACGTCAACACCGCCACCCACGTCAACAAAGTAATATACTGCGTCAACACCGCCACCCATTCAATGCAAAGTAATATACTGCGATGTCAACACCGCCACCCATTGCAATGCAAGTACTATACTGCCATGCAAAGTAATATACTGCCATGTCAACACCGCCACCCACTGCAATTGCAAAGTAATATACCGCCATGTCAACACCGCCACCCGATGTCAAAGTAATATACCGCCATGTCAACACCGCCACCCACTGCAATGCAAAGTAATATAGTGCCATGTCAACACCGCCACCCACTGCAATGCAAAGTAATATACTGCCATGTCAACACCGCCACCCACTGCAATGCAAAGTAATATACTGCCATGTCAACACCGCCACCCACTGCAATGCAAAGTAATAATACACTGCGATGTCAACACCGCCACCCACTGCAATGAAAAGCGAGCATGATGACGCTATGTAAAAGCAAGGGGAAAGTTTTAACACAAGAGTGTAACGTAATGTGGTACAACGCAAGTACCGATAACATAAAAAAAAAATGCTGTGCAACATCATGCAAGATAAGGAAGACTGTGTAATCCTAAAGTAATGTACGGTGATACACGACAATGTATTGTAACACATGTAACATATATGTATTGCAGTATGGGTGTGTCTACAAAAAAATCAAATAAGAAGTAAATGATGACGTTAATTGACGGTTGTTCAAACTGTAATTAAATAACTGACCAGTCAGACAACTCTCTCTCTCTCTCCTCTCTCTCTCTCTCTCTCTCTCTCTCTCTCTCTCTCTCTCACACACACACACACACACACACACACACACACACACACACACACACACACCTCCCGCCTTTTTTTCTACCTCAAGTGAAACGTTTCATTTTCATTTTTTAAAAATCGACACACACATATACACACGCGCGCGCGCGCGCGCGCGCGCACGCGCACGCGCACACGCACACACACACACACACACGGAGGGGGGGGGGGGGGGGGGGTAGACAGACAGATCAGAGACAGGGAGAAACACAAAGAGAGACAGACAGAAGGTCAGACAGACAAGACAGACATACAGACCCAGACAGAAAAAAAAGAGATAATGAGAGACGTAAAACTGGCACCAAAGTAATCACACATTTCCGAGCAGCTTTTTGTTTGATTTTCATTCTGTGTTGTTGATGTTGCGGTTTGCTGCAGTTCAGTTCAGTGGTCAGGTTAACGTCTGTTCATCATGAATGATGTTAGACGATAATCAAAGGCCGCAGAGATCACTGAGAATGTCGGACAAACTGTCTCTGGCCATTCTGTCTCACCTCTCCCCTTCACCGGTTAGAATCTAGACGTTGAACTTAGCATACTTCTGAAAATACTGAAAGATGACAACAGTCTGCCCAACTCTGACCAGGCAAAAAACGTTGTGTGACCTCTGTAATGCAAGTGTCATATGAAACACGGTCAACGCTTTCGAAATAGGCAATATGTATCCCTTTTCATTTGTGTTGTCTGTACCCATCGTCAACACAGCGCAGGCCTCCAAGGGTGGTACAGGACTGCTCTAAAGGCAGGTGAAGACAGTGCTTCTCTGGGTCCTCCCCAGCACCTTTGGGTGTTTCTTTTTCTTCTTTGCCTTAACTAGGCTGACCCTGGAGAAAGGTCCAGTGACGGTGAGGAAAGACCCACTGACCACAGGGAAAGTCCTGTTGACAGTGGGAAAGACTACAACATTTAGATTCTCTCTTGAGGGCACATAAGACCGTATGGCGAAAGCTTGGCTGTGTCTGGAGTGGCACTGTCTTCATCTGTCCGTGGGCAGGGGTGGTTGGGTCTGTGGGGTGTGCTCGACAGCTGGAGGGTGGTGTTTTTCGCCGGTGGGGCTCTGCAGTCATGAAATACGGGCTGGTACACCCCATGGCTGCTACTTTAAGGCTGTTATGAGTTGCATCCTGTAGTCTGATTTACCTTGTTCAGGAGCAGTTATGTCCCTTGATATCTTATGGAGTGCCCTGCGCGTGCCTGTATCCATGGTCAACACAGCGCATGCCTCCAAGGGTGGTACAGGACTGCTCTAAAGGCAGGTGAAGACAGTGCTTCTCTGGGTCCTCCCCAGCACCTTCGGGTGTTTCTTTCCACCCCCCCCCCCCCCCCCCCCCCCCCCCCCCCCCCCCCCCCCCCCCCCCCCCCCCCCCCCCCCCCCCCACTTTTCATTGTGTTGCCCTGTTCAGACTGGGCAGTCTAGTAAGCATATGATGGACATAAAATTTTCCCCTGACATCTGAACCTCACCATCAGGAGAGATTTTGTGTTCCATGTATTCAACCCAAGTTGAATGATTATCTGTGGCACGTCTTTTGGGCAGGAAGTCAAGTCATGTGACTTCTTAGAAACATTTCTGTTATGTTTACAGTTTTCCAACAAATGATATCTAGTTTCAAGGGACGTGCATTGTTTTTGCCGATGATGTTGCCGTTTATTCATTTCACGTAGTGAACGCCTTCAGTCATACCTTGCCCTGTTTTACACATTCCTCCCCCCCCCCCCCCCCCCCCCCCCCCCCCCCCCCCCCCCCCCCCCCTGCTTCCCTGCGCCCCCCTTCTTCTTCCCTCTACCCCTCTACATCTGGACCCCCTCCCCAGTACTACGACATACTGCCCCAATCCCCCCCCCCCCCCCCCCCCCCAATACTCCACCCCCTCTCCCTTCCTCTGCTTTCTTCATCCATTCTGGATCATTCCTTTGGTGGTGGTGGTGGTGGTGGTGGTGGTGGTGTATGTTGTTGTTGATACGACGTGTCATACTGCTTCGCTTCCAGTTCCCAGTCTCCACCCTTCCCCAACTCTCTCGCTTCCTGTTCACACACACACACACACACACACACACACACACTCTCTCTCTCTCTCTCTCTCTCTCTCTCAATCTCACTCTCACACACACTCTCACACACACACACACACACACACACACACACACACACACACACACAGATAGATAGGCAGGCAGACAGACAGACAGGACAGACAGACGGACATAGGTAGGCAGAGAGGTCGTCAAATTTCTCTCTCTCACTCTCTCTCTCTCTCTCTCTCTCTCTCTCTCTCTCCTCTCTCTCTCTCTCTCCTCTCTCTCTCGTCTCGTCTCGTCTCGTCTCGTCTCGTCTCGTCACTTCTCTTTCATTCCTCCTGACTCTCCTTTATCACACTCTGTTAAAAACGTCTGACAACCATTCATCATGACTTGACTAAATTTTGACATGCTCTCTCTCCCTCCTCCTCCCCCCCCCCCCCCCCCCCCCCAACCCCTCCACCTCTCTCTCTCTCTCTCTCTCTCTCTCTCTCTCCTCTCTCTGCTCTCCCCGCTTCTGCTCTTACCCCTCGTCCCCAAGCGAACGTCAAGTAATTACTCCTTAACAAGCATCTTAAATAATCGTCGTGGCCTGATCGTCTGTTAAACCCTTGCAATGCGAGGGGGAGGAGGAGGAGAAGGAGGAGGAGGAGGTAGAGGAGGAGAGAATACGGGCCTACCTTTTCGGAACCGCAATACTTCTCCTCCCCTCTCCCCCCACCCCCCACCCCCCTTCTCCAACCCCCTTCCTCCATTTCTCAAACTCTACCGCTACCCTCCACCTCCTTCCAAGATCCCATGCATGCTGAAATAGGTTTGAAAGCGGGGGGGGAGAGAGAGAGAGAGAGAGAGAGAGAGAGAGAGAGAGAGAGAGAGAGAGAGAGAGAGAGAGAGAGAGATATGGTCAACTGTAGAGAATATAGCCTCCTTTAAATCCCGCTTGGTGTTCCCTTATCAAATGATATTCTTCCCAGTTCTCCATTATTGAAGTCTGTTCTTTATGACCTGCACAAGAGATTTAGCTGCTGATGCCACACAAAGAAAATTTTTTTTTCTTTAATTTCACCTTGCTTCCGTCAATAGTCTTTACTTTGTCGCTCCCGAATTATTATGTGTGTGTGTGTGTGTGTGTGTGTGTGTGTGTGTGTGTGTGTGGTGTGTGTGTGTGCATGCGTGGGCGTGCGTGCATGCGTGAGTGTGTGTGTGTGTGCGCTTGTGCGTGTGTGTGTGTGTGTGCACGGATACAGCGTGCCTGCGTGTATGCGCGCGTGCGCGTGCCTGCGTGCCTGCGAGAGAGAGAGAGAGAGAGAGAGAGAGAGAGAGTGTGTGTGTGTGTGTGTGTGTGTGTGTGTGTGTGTGTGTGTGTGTGTGTGTGTGTGCGCATGTGAATGGCGGGGGGAAATGTCATGTTGGGTTTAGCTGTACATTTGGTTTGGTTCTGCCTCAGTTTTCCCTTTACGTTTGCACTGGTGTACTGGCATGATGGTCTCTGCTGTGTTTATTTCATTAGGTGCTTTAAAGAAAGTCAGCTGTATTGTTTATACTTTTCTGTACTTTTCCATGCGCTGCGCACAGGGTTCTGGATGTTAGCGGAGACAGATTTTCATCGTCATTATCATTATTAATTGTAGACCGATCATGAGACGCGTACATCCACCTACCTCTACCCAAGAAATCGATAATCGTGGCACAGCAAAAGCTTGTCTTTGCCACCTGGATCGATCTACAAAAGGCCTTTGACAAAGTCTGGACTGATGGCCTCCTCGTGAAACTGCATAGATGTGGAGTCGCTGGCAACATGCTGCATTGGATCAGATCCTACCTCCACAACCGCAGAGCAAGAGTCACAGTCAACGGACAAAAAGGCAAAAAAGTACTGCTGCGACATGGAGTTTAGGAGGCGTCCTCTCGCCTAAATCATGCGCGGCATGGTCTCAAAACTTAGCGGATGTAGCGTAGCGTTTATGGACCAATCCGCACGCGGTGATACCTCCTTGGTGAAACTGAAACACTAGGCTGATGCAGACATACCGCCATCTTGAAGTCACGTACGCACACACGCATGCATGCACACACGCACGCACGCACGCGCGCGCGCGCGCGCGCGCGCACACACACACACACACACACACACAAGTGTATCAACACCACTAAAAACGACTCGTTGGTAGATGACTTGTAAGCCTTTCTTTCCTCCTCGCTGCCATGGCTGATCAAGCCGACAGTGGTGCGCGACACTTCTGGCAGTGTCGGAGATTTTCCTGTCTTGGCTCCAGAGACAATTCTGACCGACGGGTCCATGACTGTGGGCCATCCACCACTGCGCCAGATCTTGTTGCTGATGGCAGCAGTCAGGGCGTAACTCACTGCCTCTCCGCCATGCTGCCCAGAGTTCTGCGGGCCATACGCCGCAATTAGAGTCTTCCACCAAATGACTGCACCATCCATGTTTTTTAGGCTTAGCACGACTTCAAGCCAGCATTTGATGTTAGATTGATGATTGGTCAAAAGAACAACAAGACCACACCACCACCACCATCACCCACCACCAGTTATCTTATTTCTTTTGGGGATTTCCACCGATGACATCATGCAGAATCTTAACATACATGACCTTCCCCTTGGATGACGTCACATTTCACGCCTTCTCACTCACCCCGTGACCCTACCTTTGCGCTAGGGGGTCTCCCCCAAACAGTCCCGTTCCTTCCATTGCAATCAGTCCGCCTGGAACCAACGGGCTTGTACTTTGACGGCGGGTGTGAAAGAGAACGTCGAGAATCAACTTTCAGACACAATAACATATTCTCAAAGCAATCTTATTGTGACGTTCTATAAATAGCCCGACTCCTCAAGCAAGATCTTGACGCATTAATTTTTTTGGTGTGCAGCCTGCTGAGACGTTGCCAATGTCCGCGGTCTAACTCCATTTCAGCCACTTCCCTGCTGCCACGATTTTCTTCACGGGAGTGCTGAGATAGTCGTCTTCGTTTGGTGAATCCTGCGCTGGTAGCACACACGGA
>JADBJO010002494.1:180000-205000 GCA_016801955.1 Conus betulinus
TCAGTTCACTGAAACTATGTAAAATGTACAAACACGTTCACTCTGATCGCCCTTATTGAGAAAAGGCTCTGATACGTTGACATGATTTATACAGGTAAATTGCAAAACTTCTTATTGTATTTTCTTTGTTGTTGTTGTTGCTGTTGTTGTTGTTGTTGTTGTTGTTGTTGACAATAGCAATATTAAACGAAAACTAGATGGTCTACAACAAAATTTTGATGGAATAAATTTACATCTAAGTTCATTTAACACTGGACAGCTAAATGCAAAATGAATTTCATCCTCTATCGCTGAAGTACATAAGCGACATATGGCAGTTCCATTTCCGCCAGATGTATATCTCTGGGAGTGCATGGCAATGTCAGATAGGCCAAACCTAAACTTGGTTAATGCTGCCCTTACAAAACTACACAACGACAATGGAACGTATGGTTCAATCAAATGATTGACTTTAAACAATCGGCACAGTGAAAACCTGTCACTCGTCCGAATGTGGGACATCCAATCCTGCCACCTACAATCTGTAATACGCTGCTTGAAACAAGCCAAAAACATTGTTTGCACACCCGACACCCTGATTCATCCATACGTAATAAACACCATAATCACATAAAGATTTACGTACGCTACCTGCCCATGTTTGCTTACCTCTTTGATCGAGTATATGCATAATCTTATAAGCCAGAGCAGGTAGTCTGTTATCATTCATTTGAACTACTTTTAAGCAGTTGCTAATGCTTTTTAGTGTAAGCGTTTAAGTAAATAGGATATCTTCCAAGTTCTCCACATGTAAAATCATTGGGAGTCTTTTAATGGGGATTGTCTTCAGTCGTGACAAGATCCTAGCATACATAACATCATCAGTCTCCAAAATCCTTCGAAGTCGGAGTGTGGCTGCCCACGTGGCAGGGTAATCAAAAAACGGTCGCACACATGATGTTCTCATCCCCAGCTGATGCATTTGTACCATAGTGTTCAGGTGCTTCGGCTGTTACGATTATCCCTGGAGTCTTTTTAGCCAGGGTACGACAACAACAACACAACAACAACAACAACAACGTGCAAAAATGTTTTCATAGGAAATAAATGTACCTTTTCAATTTCTTAATGATTATTCAAGCCCCATATCTCAGCTTCATAAAGAGCTACTGGCTGAAATTGTGTAAAAAATAGTTTTAAGAATATACTTGGGGAGTAGTTCTTGTACTTATACATTAAGGACAAAATGCTAACAAGAGATTTTTTAGCTCGACTGACCAGATCTTGGCAAGTAAACAGATCTTGGCAAGTAAACCTGAAAACTAAGCTTAGTTGAAAAATATAATCCCAAAGATTAATGAGCATTCACCACAGACATCTGACTACTTCCATATAACCATGTTTCACGTGCCGCTCGACACACCACCTTTACGAAAAACTATGATGTTCGATTTTTCCATGTTCACTTTTAGCTCCATTCGAGAGAGAGAGAAAAGGAAAGAAAGAGAGATAGAGCAGGGGACAGGGGGTCGCAAGAATGGACACAACTCCTACACGTTCAAACCGTATAATTGAAATCCCCCCCACCCATCCACCCGCCACTCCATCTATGTTGTACAAGGCGTTACAGATAGCCAGCGATACTTTTTTCTCTCTCACACTTCGTTAACTTCGCATCTTTGTGCCTGACATTTGCACCTTGGGTAGATGCTGATTCTAGCAGCAACTTTGTCAATACTATAGGTAAAAACAAATATGCACCAGAATGTAAAAAAAAAAAAAAGAAAGAAAATGAATACATGAAATAAAAAGCAAGAGCACAATGGGCTGCTGGGAAAAAACAGTACAAACACTGGACTGAAAAAATACGTACACTATCCGAAGACGCAAAAAATATTGGTTTCACAAAATAGCTTTCGTACAAAGGTTACCAAAATTTGAAAATGGTATAATTATCATCTAAACAGACTTTTATTGAAAAATGACGACTGTAACGTAATACTCGTAAACATAAAGGTGCAAGTGCACAAAATGCCCTATAAGGACATAGTGTTCCTAAGGACCATGTGTTTTTAAGAACCAGTTCATCATACTTTTATTAAACATGAAGATGTCCTCCCATGAGTGGTAGATATTCCAGAAATTGTGTGTGTGCGTGCATGGTGCGTGTGTGTGTGTGTGTGTGTGTGCGTGTGTGTGTGTGTGTGTGTGTGTGTGTGTGTTGTGTGTGTGTGTGTGTGGTGTGTGTGTGTGTGTGTGTGTGAGAGAGAGAGAGAGAGAGAGAGAGAGAATATTCTAGTGGCAATTCTTATGCTTATATTCCACTGACAAGTTCTATTTTTCCTATTCCAGTGACAATATCTTTGTTCTTTTTCCTGTGATGATGTCTGTATCTATATTTCAGATACCTATTTCGGTGTTCATATTCCGCTGACTATCTTCATATTCCAGTTACAATTTCTGTGTTTACATTCCGGCGACAATTTCCATGTTCATGTTCCAGAGACCAAGTTCTTTGTTTATATTCTAGAAACAACGTCTACGTTCATATTCCAGCAACCATTTCTACGTTTATATTTCGGTGACTATTTTTGTTTGTATTATATTCCAGTGATAACGTCCTTGTACATATTCCAGTTATAATTTTTCCAGTGACAACTTCTATGTACATGTTCTGATGATAATTGTTATGTTCATATTCAAGTAACAATGTCCATGTTCGTATTTCCTTACATACCTTCTCTAGTGACAACTTTTATGTTCATATTCTGGTGATAATTTCGATGTTCATATTCAAGTGACAATTTCTTTGTTCTTATTCCACATCTTTGTTTCCTCCGCCATGGAGAACATGTTTCGCATTGTTTCTTCTTCTTCCTTTCTTTGTTCGTTCGTGCGCCAACAAGACAGCACATAAACGATTATACCGATTTTTACAAAACTTGGTGGGAAGGTGGAATGTGGCCTATGGACAATCCGGTCAATTTTGGTAGGAATCCGGGGAGCGGATCCGGATCAAAAGGCGGATCCAATGGATCTGTTCATCCGTTAGGACAAACGTTCCACTGAACGTGAACACTGTAAAGTTACTGCCCACGAATGGACAACTCTCTCTAAAATTTCATATTTTCACTGAATGTTTGAAATTTTCAGGCGAGACAAATACTTAAATTTCGTATCTTTCATATCCTTTAAAAGAAGAAGAATAAGGAGAAGAGAGAAAAGACAGACAGACAGACGCAGACAGAGACAGACACAAAGAGACAAACAGACTGAGAGAGAGAGAGAGAGAGAGAGAGAGAGAGAGAGAGAGAGAGAGAGAGGGAAGCAACTCTTTCATGCCACACTTTCACCTTCTCCTGGCAAAATAAAAAAAAAAAAAAATAAAAAAAATAATTTAAAAATATTTCCTTTCCCCATGAACAGACTTTGCTCAGACAGTTTTTTTTTTTCTTCTTCTTTTTCTTTCATACTCTTTTTTTTTTTTTTTTTTTTTTAATTTTTTTTTGAATAAGCAATAACAGACCCTATTTTCAATTCCGTGTCACAATTAAAAAAAAAAAGACTTTTTTTTTTTTTTACCCTCATCTTTTGGAGCAGACCCGGTCCAAAGGGTGACTGGACGATTCGTTTGTCCACGGCAGGTGACTGAGATCTCCCGAGTGTCCCGCCAGTTTCACTTTCAGTTTCATCAGGAAGGCGTCACTGCGTAAGGACGAGTCCCTACACGCTACACCACATCCGCTAAGTTTTGAGACCACACTGCGCATGACTTGAAGCAGGTGGATAAATACATTAATGACCAAGATGAGAGAATTGAAAAAGGAGGGTCTCGTAGCTACGACTTGGCAGATGTCTGACCTACCCATTAGCCCAATGCGCTGGTCAGACTTTGAGCGCCTAGCTAACATTGGTTGTGCCATAAAATCAATGTATGTGTGTGTGGGTGAGTGTACACGCGTGTGTGTGTGTGGGGGGGGTGTGGGGGGGGGGGGGGGGGGGGGGGGGGTGTGTGGGGTGTGTGTGTGGGGGGGTGGGGTGTGTGTGGCACGTGTGTGTGTGTGTGTGTGTGTGTGTGTGTGTGTGTGTGCACGGGTGTGTGTGTGTGTGTGTGTGTGTGTTTGTGTGGGTGTGTGTGTGGAGAGAGCACGGGCCGTGTGTGTGTGTGTGTGTGTGTGTGTGTGTGTGTGTGTGTGTTTCCTACTGCAGAGCATGTCCCATTGCTTGGTTGTTTGTTACTGAACTGACCCCTCTGTTGAGTTTAGTCCTCACAGACTACACTAAAACTTAAGTGTTGAAACTAAACAAATTCTCTTGACCTAAATCTCACTTTATAGATAAGTGTGCTGACAGACGTCAAAATTCTCAACACGTCATTTTAAAACGTCATATTATATGAAAAACCTACACTCAAACTTGAGAGAACACAGTGACGATTTCATTCCCCCTGAGTCATTAAAAATGTCATTTAACACGAATCACGTTGAAGCACGTAAGAATGTAGGTCAATCACCTCGATCTCGTTTTGCAACTGAACTTCGTATAAATCTTACGGAAACTTGTCCATGATGTCATCACTATTCAATACTGTTGACCTCATTTGAAATGACCTTTTCTCTCAACCGTCCCGAAACTTTCCAAGTTGTGACAATAAAGAAAACACTGCCTTAGGATCGCATGGAAAGTGAAAAGGCAGTGCATACCTGTCAGACTGTAGTCACTGTCTAAATATTCTGATCGCCCTTCAAACCTCATTCATGTGAGCCATTTCAAACCCTGTCAGAATCGAATTTGAAACTCTTCAAACTTACAGAAATGCTTCAAATTAGTTGTGAAATCGACCTTAAGTAATACTTGGTTAAAGAGAAAGCGTTTGCATATGTTTGTTTACACTGCTGAATAACTCAATCCATACCCTTAGACCCGCTTTACATTTAGTGGGGAAAAAAAAAATAAAGAAGCAGAAAAAAAAAAAGTTTTTCCAATTAATGCGGTTTTAATAAAAGGGAGGAAGAGCGCAGAAGGAGGAAAAAAGCGGGGAGGGGGGTTGAGAAGCTGGAAAAGAATCAGTTTTTTTGTTGTTGTTGTTGTTTTATTTAAAGAAGAAGAAAACGAGTTTCAACACAAGTTATAGCACTAAGTGACATGACATAAACTATTTGAAAATTACAACAGTGGCGGTAATTACTAACAATATTTCATCTGTTACAATCATCAGTGTTGTTTTTCGCTTACGAGTACTGCTATTTCTAGTACTGCTGATGGCGCTACGCCGCCACTACTACTACTACCACCACCACCACCACCACCACCACCACTACTACTACTACTACTACTGCTGCTGCTGCTGCTGCTGCTGCTATATGTCCAGTACATCACGATAGTCGTGACAAGACGATTTCACAAAATTTGGTCAACAACGGCGCTGAGCACGTACATTTCAAATGCACAGGGACACTACACACACACACACACACACACACACACACACACACACACACACACTAAATAAATAAAAGGGTGATGGTTAAAGGTCAGAACGCTTCTTCAAAAACGCAATTATAGGAAAGCTGTAAAACTTGTGGTCAGGTCTGCTTGGCGAACAGAGAAAGGGGGCTGGTTCTGTAAAACAATAGGATGGACCCTAGTATGAAAGGAAAACGTTGGCCTCATGGGTTTGGCCTAAAGAAGAAAGTCTGTACATGTGGATGTCGGAAAACAGAACGTTGGCCGTACGGTTTGGGCCTAAAAGAATGAAGTCTCTACGTGTGGATGTCAGAAAGAAGAACGTTGGCCGTATGGTTTCGGCCTAAAAGATGGTAGAAATGGATGTCAGCAGCAGAACGAACATGAAGAAGTGTGGACAGACTGAGCGGGTCACAGTGACACACTAGAGCCTGGTCTTCAAGCGACCGAAACAACAGAAGAGATTTGAATTTTGTTCAACGCGCAATCGGCGAAGGGGACAAAAGAGACAGGTGCAATACAAACATGACAAGAGGATCCAAAAACATGCCGTGCAGCACCATTCTAGATTTTATTGAGGCAAGATCCCCAGGACAAGAAAAGATTTCCCGTCATCTAGTGTACATTGGACAATGGAGCGCATAACGGTAGAGACAGCTTCTTCATTAAGACAGGAACGGAAGGAGCCGATTCTTCTGCGCTCGACGTGGAAGGTGCGACTGATGCAAGGGAAGAGAGTTGTGGAAACGCGTGTTTCGTCAACCAATATACTCTGATTGCTAACCTACTGAGACAATCTAATTTTTGTCTTGTCTTGTTTGCCTGCTAAAGAAGGAACACATCTAAGAAAGAAAGAAAGAAAAACGTTAAAAAAAAACAAGATGCAAAGCATCTAAACGTACTCTCAGTTTATCTTGAATACGCGTGTCAAAAAAAAAAAAAAAAATCACAAACATGCGTCATAATGGAAAAAAAAAGCGTCACAATCAAACATGCGTCATAATGTATTACATCACTGAGATAAGAAATATAGCGAAGTACTTTCAGAGATATCCCATAAAGAGAAAAACCCGTTTGGGGCTGTTATACCCGTTAGTAAAGGCTATTCTGGTAAAATAAAACATCGGACATCATCCGTGACCTAATATGAACATACAAATTTTCAGAAAGATCGCCCCAGAAGTTTTGTCTGGGAACTAGTGGAACACATTTTGACCACGGACAGACAGACACACAGACAGCATTTCTTCGTTCCCATTGTAAAAGTACTCCCTGTTCTATAAGAACTGGAAGTACAAAGAAAGAAGGAAAGGGGAAAAAAAGGGGGAGAGACAGGGTCTAAAACCGACGCTGGAGACAGGGAGAAAAAGGGTTATGGCTGTCATAACTCTCCCCAAGGCGCCGTTAAGTCATGAAGCAAGGAGCTGCACAGACCTTTTTTTCTTTCTTTCTTTCTGCGTACGCAGGCTGATACTCCTGCGGACACCCCCCCGATAGACACGCCAGGATTAATCCCATCTACCCAACAAAGGATGCGGAGTTTTGTGTGTATGACCGTTTTTTTTTTTTTTTTTTACCCCGCTATTAAGGCAGCCATACTCCAACTGCGGGGGACGTGCATGCTATGTGTAACGTGTCATCCATACCAACGGCCAAACTGGCCTTCTCTTCCGAAAGTCGGTGATGGGGATTTTACGTGTGTGCAAGATGTTGTGCGTGCGTTCACACACGGAACCATGGTTTATAGTCTCATTCGAAGGACTGTGTGGGAAATGGAGTCAGAACCAATGTTAACTCCGAGGGAAAAGTCCCCCTGTACCAAAACCGCCCGGCGGAGATTCGAAACCGCAACCGCAGGATCACCAAGATTACGAGTCCGGCGCTCCAGCACTGAGCTATTCCGGCCCCCAGACGACCGTTTCCAACCAGTTCCTTAAGTCCATGATCACTGCTATATATGATAAACAAGCACACTTTATAAGTCCTTCAACATCCCATCCATTTCGCAAATCCAGTATTGTCAAACGAGAATAGAAGAACAAGTACACGGTGTAACAGTTTATATTTTGGTGTAAAAGGGGGATATAGGGGGGAGGGCATGGGGAGGGTACAAACCAAAGAGAAAGAAAGAAAAATGAAGTTCGACTTCGAGAGAAGGCTAATCAAATACTACTTGTCTAAGAAAAAAAAACAAGATGCAGAGCATGAAAAAGTACTCCCCAGTGTATCTTGAATACGCGCGAGATATTCTATAAAGAGGAAAACCCGTTTTGGGTCGTTATAGCCTTTAGTAACGGGGTATAACGGTAAACATCGGCCATCATCTGTGACCCATAGTGAACATACCTACAAATTTTCAGAAAGGTCGGCTAAGTACTTTCTGAGATATTCCATAAAGAAGAAAACCGCTATGGGCCGTTATAGCCGTTAGTAACAGATATAACGGTAAAATATAACATCGGGCATCATCCGTGACCCATAATGAACATACCTAAAAATTTTCAGGAAGATCGGCTAAGTACTTTCTGAGATATTCCATAAGGAAGAAAAAACCGTTACGGGCTGTTATAGCCGTTAGTAACGGATGTAACGGTAAAATAAAACATCGGGCATCATCCGTGACCCATAATGAACATACCTACAAATTTTCAGAAAGGTCGGTCCTTTATCTTTGTCTGGAGCGAGTGGAACACATTTTGACCATGGACGGGGACACAACACACACACACACACACACACACACACACACACACACACACAGAGCATTTCTTCGTTCCCATTGTAAAGTACTCCCTGTTCTGTAAGAACTGGGAGTACAAAAATGAGCGTGCATGAAATCTGTACAGATGGGCAGGAACAAGAAACAGAGAAGCAGCCCAGCTGTCCATCCCCTAGGACCCCAGTTGACTGCCAAAGTTTAGCATGAAACAAATCGCACATTGAGCTTTCTTTTCCCGTATACAGTGACCGTTACGACTTACGGTCCTGATGATCTCAATGAGCAATAGTTCAACTAATTACATAAAACCAGTAAAGACAAAAAAATCAAAGGCAAAAAATATTGAAAGCAGATTGGAAAACAATGAACAAAGGAGCTGTCCAAACCACCCAAACCCAGAAACAAAGGGAGAGAAAAGCAATCGTCAGGCCAGTGTTGAAAATGTTTACCTATGGCAAGATCCAATAGCTGACACACTCAGCATGGCTTAGTTTTATATGACCTAGGATGCCAATCCTCCTGCTTGTATAACATGCACTGGTTCACATGATCATATGTACGTATGCCATTTTTTGCCCCCCCCCCCCCCCCCCCCCCCCGGCCCCACTCTCTCTCTATCTGTGTGTGTGTGTGTGTGTGTGTGTGTGTGTGGGGGGGGGGGGGGTGTCTTTCGATCGAGCACCATACTTGTGATTTTTTAAATGGTTTCATTTCTCTCGGTTGAACACACACGGTATCTTTCGAGAGAGAGAGACCTTTGAGAGAGAGAGAGAGAGATTTCTCTCTGCAGAACACGACGGAGAGAGAGAGAGACAGAGAGAGAGAGACAGAGACAGAGACAGAGACAGATACAGAGACAAGAAAACGGGATGGTACTTGATTTATAGATAGCAACCTCTCCCCCACCCATACACTCCGTGTGTGTATGTGTGTGTGTGTGTGTGTGTGTGTGTGTGTGTGTGTGTGTGTGTGTGTGTGTGTGTGTGTGTGTGTGTGTGTGTGTGTGTGTGTGTGTGTGTGTGATGAATATATTCTAATAACATTGTGAAAATCGTCTTTTAGTGAGTCATCTACAAAGTATGTGTGACAGGAAAGCACACACACACACACACACACACACACACACACACACACACACAGACACGCGCACACACAACACACACACACACACACACACACACACACCCACACACACACACACACACACACACACACACACACTCTCGCGGGGGAAAGCAGGAGTGGACCTAGCGCACACCAAACTTTGACAGACAGGAACACATCACTGGCCAGCAGCATGGGAGAATCCGGCTCCCAACGCCCCTTCGGCCCCCCCCCCCCCCCCCCCCCCCCCCCCCCCCCCCCCCCCTTCAAAAGAGAAATTCCTCGCCGCAGAGGTTGGGACAAAGAAGCTTGTTGTTACATCTGCCTGTGACCTCATGGAAACAGCTCTGGGCTGTGGCCAGAAGAAGATCGGCGCCCTCAGAGCTCTTGCCACAGCAGCTGATAGTACCTTCAGCTGTGACCTCATGGAAACAGCTCTGGCTGTGGCCAGAAGAAGATCGGCGCCCTCAGAGCTCTCTTTGAAGCAGCTGACAGTACCTTCAGCTGTGACCTCATGGAAACAGCTCTGGGCTGTGGCCAGAAGAAGATCGGCGCCCTCAGAGCTCTTGCCACAGCAGCGCTGACAGTACCTTCAGCTGTGACCTCATGGAAACAGCTCTGGGCTGTGGCCAGAAGAAGATCGGCGCCCTCAGAACTCTGGCCACAGCAGCTGACAGGCCCCTCAGCTGTGACCTCATGGAAACAGCTCTGGGCTGTGGCCAGAAGAAGATCGGCGCCCTCAGAACTCTGGCCACAGCAGCTGACAGGCCCCTCAGCTGAGTGGGTCCGGTCTAGGAGAGTCCAACGTAAGACTCCTCGAGGCTTCAACGTTCCCAGCGTGCGACGTGTCTCTGAAGGCTAAGCGGTCGAGGCACCCACCACTTGCCGACTTGGCCTTCAAGCGCCCGACTATCCGAGAGTCGCAGGTTCGAATTCAGGCACAGGAGATTAAATAAAAAAAAAAAAAAAAAGAAGGGGGGAAAAAAAGGTGTTAGAAGTCTGTGGAAACCAGGGTCGCGACCTGGATGCGGCCTTGACCCCCCTCATCGTGTTCAGGGCCGAAACCTATGCAAGAATACTCGCTTCATGAGGCGATAACAGCCGTTTTCCTCAGGAGAACAAGTTTTGATCCAAAAATAGCGAAATGAGGGACAACAGTTATTATCGTAGGATCTCCACTAATTTGCTCAAAATCACCACCGTTTTTTGTTTTTTGTTTTTTTTATCCCTGTTTTCCTGAGGATGACAAGTTTTGATCCGAATATAGCGAAAAGAGGAGACAACAGTTATTATCGTAGGATCTCCACTAATTTGCTCAAAATCACCACCGTTTTTGTTTTTTTTTTTTTACCCTGTTTTCCTGAGGATGACAACTGTTCTACCCCCCCCCCCCCCCCCCCCCCCCCCCCCCCCCCCCCCCCCCCCCCCTTCCCCCGGCCCTCGCCCAAGGATCACAGCAGTTTTACTATTTTCTTAGGATGTTAACTGCCATCTTTATTGTTCTGAGGAGAACAGGTCTAATCGCAAGGAAAACGTCACGAACGAGGATAACGAACACCTACATTCGCTGTTCAGTGTGGCGAGCGTAAAAATGAAACCGGGAAAACAGGGATGCGATCCTATGGATCGTAACTATCGTCCCATCTCGTCATTCTCTTTAGAAATAATAACCGTTTTCTTCAGTGAAAGAGGGAAAGCACTCGTGATCCTTTAAGAAAAAAAACTGTTTCCCTTGGGGGAAAACTCGGGGAAATCACTCATGATTTCAAAGAGAACACAGTTGTGATCGCCGTTTCGCTGTGGGACTTATCCTTCAGTCGTTTTCCCGGGCAGGGGAGGGGGGGGGGGGGGGGGGTAAAGGGGGAGGGAGGGGGGGGGAAACGGCCCTTTTCGGGTTATGACGATCTTATGTTCCCATAGAAACCTTTGCACGAAGAAAAAAGGGGGCTTCATTTTCTGCATCAACTTTCTGCCATGTTACAGTTTAAGTTCTCTCTTTGGGAGTTTCTTCCCACCGGCCAAACCGACAGACAGAGACAGACTTGGCCGCAGACAATGCCCTGCTGCTCGGCAATACAGTGGTCAGCGAGCATGGGGGCTAAAGCGGTGACTGATGCCGCTGCCTGCTTCCTCTCTCTCAGAGAGATGACAAACCATTTTCTGCAGGACTGACTCTGTCCATCCCGTAAACCGTTCATTTGCTCGTTTCCCCCCGCTGACGCCCTGTGTCCGGCGTGCCGTCCATCTAACCTCCAGGCGACCAGGGGATTCAGCAGGCGAGATAACTGTGTGCCGTCAAGCGGCGGGTTATTCCGCTTTGCTTTTTGTCCGTCATTGCACGTGAGAGGGACGGGGGGAAGGGGGGGGGGGGGGGGGGGGGGGGGGGGGGGGGGGGAAGGGGGGTACAGGAAAAGTGGGGAAGTAAGAAGGGGGAGAGGTAGGGGGGAAGAAAGTGGTCTTTTGGGTTTTTTTTTTTTTTTTTTTTTTTTTTCAAATCTCTCCCAGTGCGTTTCTTGCAGTTTCGCACACTTCGAACCGTTCGAATCGCTCTATAAATTCTATCTTTATTGTAGAATCGAAACATTCCGTCTGTGCCACCTGTCTCTACCGCCACATTTCAGACTTCCCACCACCCACCCCCTCACCTCTTCTCCCCCCCACCCCACCCCCCCTCTTCTCTCCTCACCCCTCCCGCAACCCACCTGTGCCCGCCTCTGAGTCAGAAAAAAAAAATGACGATGACACAGGGCCAAGAAAATGGCGTCGTCCGGTCGTGGGGGTTGAAAGACGAAAGCCAAAATGAATGAATGGTCGACGTCGTTCGGTCGTGTTGGTTGAAGATGGCGTCGCCTGGTGAAATGAAAGACGACAGCCAGCGAGAATGAAGATGGCGTCGTCCGGTCGTGGGGTTGAAAGACGACAGCCAGTGATAATGAAGATGGCGTCGTCTGGTCGTTGGGTTGAAAGAGGACAGCCAGTGAGAATGAAGATGGACGTCGTCCGGTCGTTGGCTTGAAAGACGACAGCCAGCGAGAATGAAGATGACGTCGTCCGGTCGTTGGGTTGAAAGACGACAGCCAGTGAGAATGAAGATGACGTCGTCCGGTCGTGTGGGTTGAAAGACGACAGCCAGCGAGAATGAAGATGGCGTCGTCCAGTCGTGGGTTGAAGAAAAGCAGCCAGTGAGTTGAGACAGCCTTGACTGCTGAGTCCTGCCTTGGATTCTGAGCTCTGCATGATCAGACTTCCCAGCCCTAAGATCTTTGTTTCTCCTTCACTTTCTTTTTTTTTCTCATCGATTTCACAGCGCACTGTAAACACTTAGAAAATGGAACGTGGCAGCTCTTGTTTCTTTTAACATTGAAAAATCCGAGGAAACGATTGCAGACATCCCATACCATCCCACCCCCCCCGTACCACCTCATCCCTTCTCTCTCTCTCTCTCTCTCTCTCTCTCTCTCTCTCTCTCTCTCTCCTCTCTCTCTCTCTCTCTCTCTCTCTCACACACACACACACACACACACACACACACACACACACACACACACACACACACACACACATACACAAAACACGCGCGCGTGGGCGCTCGCACACACACACACACACACACACACACACACACACACGTGCCCACACACACGCATCCGATCCGCTTTTGGGGGCATGGAGGACTTGAAACTCTCTCTCTCTCCTCTCTCTCTCTCTCTCTCTCTCTCCCCATCACACACACACTGACACACACACACACACACACACACACAAACTTCGCTTTTAATCCTGTGATCCCTTTTGGGGCATGGAACTTTTGGAGGACTTGAAACAAATCTTTTAACAAATGTAAATGAAACTTTTTTTTCAAAATCAAACTTTTTTTTTCCAAAATTTTTCCCGATAATCAACCCACTGCTTAATATTATGTTGTTACACATTACTTTTGGAAAGTATTAAAAACTTCGCTAAGTTTAGCAACACTTTCTTTAAACCGCCAAAGAGCAAACGACAACAGTTTAAATACGGACTTTATACATGTAAATTTTCTAGGTTTAAACTGTAAACTGATTTGTAATGTTGTAATATACGATGCATTTCATTAAAAAAAAAAAAATGAAATTCATCACCAAGGTCATTCTGGTCGCAGTTGCGGTAGAATCGTTCATCGTGAGATATTCCAAATCGTCTGCCAATTTCTATCATGAGTTTGTGATTACCACAGCGAAACCGAATTAATCGGTATACATAAGCATCAGGCAACATTTCAATCTATTTTCACACGCACACACACGCACGCACACAAATACACACACGCGCACACACACACACACACACACACACACACACACACACACACACACAAATTCAGTCTTGGAGTTCAAGATGTGTGTGGGGGGGGGGAGGGGGGGGGATGCGGATGTAGGGGGGGAGACGGAAGATGGAGGGTTTAAGCGCAGAGGAGAGGATGAGGACAGGGGGTTGGAGGGGGGGGGGGGGGGGGAGGGTGGGAAAGCGATCAAAACTCTTATCGACATCGTCATCAATCTGAACGCTCCGCCACATCTACGGACCATAAAGTCCCCACGATTGAGAACGGGAGATCGACCACGGGGTTCCCTCCCCTGCTCACTTGAGTCACAAGTCCGAAAAGGGAAGTCAACCTACCACACAGCACACCTCAATCATTCTAAAACATAAAAAAAAACCTGCTAGAAAACCCCCAAACAAAAAAAAAAAATATTATAATAATAATAATACGTAAATAAAACACGCAGATAGATTTTCCTGCCGGACATTCATTTCGGGGATGACCGGTGCACGCTGAATCATCACAGCTGTCATCTCAGATCGTTGCAGCGAGCGAGATTTCCGAATCTCTCCCCCCAGCCAGGCCATTTTCCCGCGGTCTTATTAAATCCTTTCATGGGGAAAAGCTTCGTCAGTCCAAGGGCTGTGGCTGTGAGTTATGACTGACGCACGTCTTTCGCCGCTCCTCTCCAGGCCTGGGCCAACTCCGCGTGATGAGCATTGGAGGGAAATTCCTACGTGCGCATTAGGCATTACTCATATCTAGAACGATGAAATTTCTTTTACGGTCCAGCAAAATGGGGGGGTCTAAAAGTGAAAAAAAAAAAAAAAAAAAAAAAAAAAAAAAAAAGAAAAAAATAGAAAAACAAAACAAAACAAAACAAAAAAAAAAAGAAAATCTGTGGGAGGGAGGGAGCGGGAAGGCGTTGGGGTGAGAGTGGGGGGGGGGGGGGGGGGGGGGGGGGGTGAGGTTTGGGGGGGGGGGGGGGGGGTGGAGAAAGAAATGGCGTTTCCCTTTATGAATAAACGAAGCTTCAGAGACGGTGAAGATTTACGGGTGGGGGCAGGGGGGGGGGGTGGGGGGGGGGGGGGAGGGGGACTGATGGGGAGGAAGGGGGGGGGGGGGGGCGCGGAAGGGATGACGTATCATGACTGTATATTGCCCGCTCCTCTAGCTTGAAATTTCTTTGCCCTGCATGTTAAAAGCCTCTTAAATCAGCTCTCTGAGATGAGGCCATTGATAAGCATGATGGCGGCTTCATACGAATGAAAAAGTCTTCTATCATGTGCAGGTCACCCATGAAAGTCACCGTGACATGCATGACGGTTGGCGCTATCTCTACTACTAACCACAGCCAATCGTCGTTTATCATCATCATCATCACCATCATCATCATCATCAATCATCATCATCATCATCATCATCATCACCATCACCATCACCATCACCATCACCATCACCATCATCACCATCATCATCATCATCATCATTTATATCATCTCATCATCATCATCATCTCTCATCATCATCATCATCATCTTGATCATCATCATCATCGTCGACGACTTCGTCGTCATTTTGTTTATCTTCGTAGTCGTCATCTTCGTCATCGTCGTCACCGTTATCAGTTCTTGCTGCTGCTGTTTAATTCCACGTGCATTACATTTTCATTATCGTGGGACAGAATGCATCGTTCTTGCGTCCAGAAAATGTTGATTAATGCTGCGTGGCGTGGCGTAGCGTGGCGTGGCGTGGCGTGGCGTGGGCGTGGTGTGGTGTGGTGTGGTGTGGTGGTGTGGTGTGGTGTGGTGTGGCGTGTTGTGTGGTGTGGTGTGGCGTGTTGTGGCATAGTGTGGTGTGGAGTGGTGTGGCGTGGCGTGGGTGGCGTGTGGTGTGGCGTGGTGTGGTGTGGTGGTGGTGGGTGTGGGTGTGGAGTGGTGTGGCGTGGTGTGGCGTGGTGTGGAGTGGTGTGGTGTGGTGTGGTGTGGTGTGGTGTGGCGTGGTGTGGTGTGGTGTGGTGTGGTGTGGTGTGGCGTGGCGTGTGTGTAGCGTGGTGTGGCGTGGTGTGGTGTGGCGTGGTGTGGTGTGGTGTGGTGTGGTGTGGTGTGTGTGTGGTGTGGTGTGGTGTGGTGTGGTGGTGTGGTGTGGTGTGTGGTGTGGTGTGGTGTGGGTGTGTGTGGTGTGGTGTGGTGTGGTGTGGGTGGTGTGGTGGTATGTGGTGTAGTGTGGCGTGTGTGTGGTGTGATGTGTGTGTGGTGTGGTGTGGTGTGGTGTGGCGTGGCGTGGCGTGGCGTGGCGTGGCGTGGCGTGGGTGTGGTGTGGTGTGGTGTGGTGTGGTGTGGTGTGGCGTGGCGTGGTGTGGTGTGGTGTGGTGTGGTGTGGTGGTGTGGTGGTGTGGGTGGGTGGTGTGGTGTGGTGTGGTGTGGTGTGGCGTGTGGCGTGGTGTGTGGTGGTGTGGTGTGGTGTGTGTGGTGTGGCGTGGCGTGGCGTGGGGTGGGGTGGGGTGGGGTGGGGGGGTGGGGTGGCGTGGCGGTGGCGTGGCGTGGCGTGGCGTGGCGTGGGTGTGGGGTGGGGTGGGGGTGGCGTGGCGTGGCGTGGCGTGGCGTGGCGTGGCGTGGGGTGGGGTGGGGTGGGGTGGGGGTGGGTGGCGTGGCGTGGCGTGGCGTGGCGTGGCGTGGCGTGGCGTGGGGTGGCGTGGCGTGGGGTGGGTGTGGTGTGTGGCGTGGGTGGCGTGGCGTGGCGTGGCGTGGCGTGGCGTGGTGTGGGTGGTGTGGTGTGGTGGTGTGGTGTGGCGTGGCGTGGGGTAGTGTGGTGTGGCGTGGTGTGGTGTGATTTGCCGTGACATGGTGTGGTATGGTGTGGCGTGGCGTGGTGTGGCGTGGCGTGGTGTGGCGTGGTGTGTGTGGTGTGGTGTGGTGTGATGTGGTAGGGAAGGCTACATAAGGTATGGTATGGTATGGTATGGTATGGTATGGTATGGTATGGTATGGTATGGTATGGTATGGTATGGTCAGTCCACACATACAAAGGCAATCAGACAGTCATAACATATATATCAACATGGCATGGCATGGCATGGTATGGTATGGTATGGTATGGTATGGTCAGTCCACACATACAAAGGCAATGAGACAGCCATAACATATATATCAACACATGGTATGGTATGTATGGTATGGTATGGTATGGTATGGGTATGTATGGTATGGTATGGTATGGGTTGGTCGATCCACACATACAAAGGCAATGAGACAGCCATAACATATATCAACACATGGCATGGCATGGCATGGCATGGCATGGCATGGTGTGGTATGGTATGGGTATGGTATGGTATGGTATGGTATGGTATGGTATGGTATGGTATGGTATGGTTGGTCGATCCACACATACAAAGGCAATGAGACAGCCCATAACATATATCAACACATGGCATGGCATGGCATGGTATGGTATGGTATGGTATGGTATGGTATGGTATGGTATGGTATGGTATGGTATGGTATGGTATGGTATGGTATGGTTGGTCGATCCACACATACAAAGGCAATGAGACAGCCATAATATATATCAACACATGGCATGGCATGGCATGGTATGGTATGGTATGGTATGGTATGGTATGGTATGGGTGTATGGTATGGTATGGTATGGTATGGTTGGTCGATCCACACATACAAAGGCAATGAGACAGCCATAACATATATCAACACATGGCATGCATGGCATGGCATGGCATGGCATGGCATGGCATGGCATGGCATGGCATGGCATGGCATGGCATGGCATGGCATGGCATGGCATGGTAGCTGGCACAACAGTACGCCTTGGCTTTAGGCTGTGTCAGACCAACTGACATAGGCTAGAACACCAAGGCTACATCAACATGATGTTATGCTGTGTCAGACCAACTGACATAGGCTAGAACACCCAGGCTACATCAACATGTTGTTATGCTCTGCATAATTACGCGGGATTGTCTTCGGTCGTGACAAGCTCCTAGCATAACACCATCAGTCTCCAAAACCCCTCGAAGTCGGAGTGTGGCTGCCCACGTGGCGAGGTAATCAAAAACGGTCACGACACGTAATGTTCTCATCCCTAGCTGATGCATTTGTACCATAGTGCTCAAATGCTTCGGCTGTTCGGATGATCCCTGGAGTCTTTTAGCCAGGGTGCGAAAACAACAACAACATCATTGCAACAATACCACGATGCGAAGCGAAGTCAGAAACTGAAGCGGGTCTCAGGGGAAAAAAGTGACCAGACCCATGACAAACAGTTGCAGGATGGGGGAACGGGAGGCAAGCGGAGGGGGGGGGGGGGGGGGGGGGGGTTAAAACAGAGACAACTGCGAGTGAAGGTAGGTGTGTGTGGGGGGGGGGGGGGGGGGGGGGGAGGGAGGGGGAGGAGGAGGTAATGATAATCTTTCTTCCCGGACTTTCCAAACGTCGAAACACGAAGGCAAGACAGGAGGGCGACAGTGAAGGACTGGAATAATCGCCAGGGCGGGGGAGGTGGGGTGGGTGGGAGGTGGTGCCGGGGGAAATGAGTAGACCACCTGATACAACATATCTTATAATAATACATCATAACCGTAACGCATCACAATTAACTAAATGTGATATAGCATAATGAATAATGATATAACTCAATTCCAGACGACAGCTGTATATTTGTAGTACAGCTAATCACACTGCGGTCATTTTAGGCGTAAACACGCTTTTTTATTTATTTATTTATTTTTTTAGCTCTTATTTTTCCCAGCCAAATTAATGAATGAACATACGAACACAAAATATATCACCCGCCCACCAACCAATTTTATCCTCTCTCTCTCTCTCTCTCTCTCTCTCTCTCTCTCTCTGTCTGTCTGTCTGTCTCAGTCTCTCTCTCTCTCTCTCTCTCTCTCTCTCTCTCTCTCTCTCTCTCTCTCTCTCTCTCTCTCTCTCTCTCGCTCTCTCAACTGCTGATAACCATCTGGAAAATCGGATTGACAGTTACAGGTGTTCTCATAGTATTTACTTGTGTATACAGTTCCGTGATCTGGAATCCAGTCAGGATGTACTTGGTTTTTAATGTATTGGTGACGTTTGTTTCTATTTTTTGCGTATGTACAGTCCCCTAACCCAGTTCGTCTCCCAACCTTGTGAATGGGCTTTGTAAAGCTCACAATAAAACTAAAACTATCATTCATTCTCTCTCTCTCTCGATCTCTATCTCCTCTCTCTGACCAAAACCCCCCCTCTCTCTCTTCTCTCTCTCTCTCTCCCCATTCTCTCTCTCCTCTGTCTTCTCTCTCTCTCTCTCTCTCTCTCTCTCTCTCTATATAATCTCTGTCTCTTTCTCTCTTCCCTCTCTCTCTCTCTCTCTCTCTCTCTCTCTCTCTTGCTCTCCTTCCTCTCTGTCTCTCTCTCTCTCTCTGTCTCTCCCTTCCTCTCTCTCTCTCCCCTCTCTTTATCTCTCTCCCTCTTTCTCTCTCTCCTCTCTCTCTCTCTCTGTCTCTCTCTCTCTGCTCTCTCTCTCTGTCTCTGTCTCTGTCTCTCTCTCTCTCTCTCTCTCTCTCTCTGGACCTGATGAGTAGAAGAGGAGGTGGGACGGGACAGGGACGGAGAGAGAGAGAGAGACAGAGAGAGACACAGAGAGAGAGAGAGAGAGAGGAGAGAGAGAGAGGTGAAGCAGTGGACAGGGAGAGGAACGGGTGGGCGGGTGGGCTGATGTTGGGGAGCTGACTCAATCATCAATGTGGGAAGCCCACGAATAACGAAGTCTGGTCAGATATTGGGGTCGCCGGGTCACTCGGCATCCTGGGACCCATCTGACAGCTCAGAATAGAAAGTGTGTGTGTGTGTGTGTGTGTGGGGGGGGGGGGGGGGGGGGGGGGGGGGGGGGGGGGGGAGGGAGTGGAAGAGGGGGCTGGAGGGTGGAGTGGAGTGGAGTGGGAGTGGAGTGGGAATAAGGGTACGGGGGGAGGGGGGGGGGGGGGGGCAGGGGCAGGGGAAGACGATGAGGAAATGAAACCAGAGGAGGCGAGCACACAGGCTCATAGGAAAATGAGGGCAACCTATCAATCAAAGAAAAAAGAAAGAAAGAAAGAAAAAAAAGAAAGAGAGAAAGAAAGAAAAAACACGTGGCATTCTCTTGTGACCGTACCACGTGACACTTTCACGTCAAATCTGCGTCAAGTGCAGCGCCATGATTCACGCATCATGTCGCGCAAGGAGAGAGAGAGAGAGAGGAGAGAGAGAGAGAGAGAGAGGAGAGAGAGAGAGAGAGAGAGAGAGAGAGTGAGAGGGGAGAGAGAGAGAGGTGAGACAGAATGACAGACACAGACAAACAGACAAGAGACAGACACTGAGAGAAGGACAGTCAGACAGATAGATAGACAGTGACACAGAGAGACAGACAGACGGACAGAGACAGACACTAAGAGAGAGAGAGAGAGAGAGAGAGAGAGACGAGACGAGAGAGAGAGTCTGAGTCTAAATGATTTCACGATTACGTCACAGACCCATTTCAATGGGGGAGCACTCACATGGAAACATTTAAATACAAACGCATCAAAACTTGATATGTCAACACTAAATACAAAAACACATGAATGCGCATATACATACTATACACATAAATGCAAGTAATTGCAAAGATCAAAAGTTCAACGACAACAACAACAACAACAAAATTGACTACCTTGTGCATATTTTGTAAAGATTTAACATTGACATGTCTGACTGCTCGGGCTTTAGAAGAGATTTCAATCCGTCATTTTTCACAAATGTTTACACACTTTACACAGAGAACAGGTTCTAAACAGCCTTCTATGGGTTACGAATCTGAAATACTTTGTAAATGTAGGAAGCCAGAGAGGCAATGGCGCTGGTTTATGATTTGAAGCCAGAACAGGAGAAAGCTTTAAAGACAGTGTCTTGCCTGTTTAGGGACATTTGAATACAAAATGTACTCCGGTTTCTGTGTCAGTTCTGTAGAACGGACATGAACAGTCTACAGACAGCATTGTTGAAAAACTGTAGTCTGTGGGTTTTCAAAGGAGAAACTGTAGTCTGTGTGTTTACAAGGTGAAAACTGTAGTCTGTGTGTTTACAAAGGAGAAAACTGTAGTCTGTGTTTCAAAGGAGACACACAGTCTCGATCTAATCCCAAAAAAGGCTTCTTGCTCTTACGTCTTTCAGTTCAGACGGACGGGGTGATCGCGAAGAGGTTGATTTAAAGGCAGAATGGAACGTGAAGCGTTCTCTGGTCGAAATCTAGCTTGTCCACTTCGGCATCTACAAAGAAAATTAACCTTTCTTTGGAATCTCTCGAGAAGTGCGCTCTTATGCACACTCTCTTATATGTGCGTAAGTCATCAAACCTATCTATACGTAACAAAGAAAACAGAAGATGCCCCAGTATATTCACTTTGTTCATGCCGGTAAAACATTTGATACAGGTCTGGCAAACTACGATATGCCATCCTGATGATATGTAACAAGAATTCCAGGTATTTTATAACACGTTGACATAGGCTACAACAGGTATCTACCCACCTCTTCGTAAGCCAAGGAGTTTAGTGATATTATGTTTACCTTCGAAAATCCCATCACAGAAAACAGATGAACCTTTTCGATTGGATCTAGATCTACACCGAGGCCCCATGATTAGATGCCATATGTTTAAAATGGGCTGAATCATGTCAGTTTGAAAACTACACAAGAAGGGAGCCGGAATAGCTCAGTTGGTAGAGCGCCTGACTCGCAATCTTGGTGATCCTGGGGTTGCGCGTTCGAACCTCCGCCGGGGCGTTTCGGTACAGGGGGATTTTTCCCTCGGAGATAACATTGGTTCTGACTCCATTTCCCATACAGTCCTTCGAATGAGACTATAAACCGAGGTTCCGTGTGTGAACGCACGCATAACATGTTGCACACACGTAAAATCCCATCACCAACATTCGGAAGAGTAGGCCAGTTTGGCCGTTGGTATGGATGACACGTTACACATAGCATGCACCCTGAGTGAGAAATGGAAACAATGAAGGAAGTAAGGAAAATGAGTGATCGATATTGAACGATACTGACTGGATGACACGGGAAACGACTGAATGAAGCGCCAGCTGGCAGCTCTTCAGTCGGCACTACCCAGGTAGGCAGCCCGTTGTGTAAACGAGTGTTGATTGTAAAGCGCTTAGAGCTTGGCGTCTAGCCGAGAATAGGCGCTGTATAAGTATTCATTATCATTATCATCATCAGAAGACCTGTCTTCAATAGTCCTCAAAAGCTTTGAAATATCAATAATCCCTTTATTTGCATGTTTTGCAAGATTACTCATTGCATCAAAGAATATAAACGGGTGGACAAAATATCTTCTTAGATACTTATATGCTTGCACAAATAACCAAAATTCACAGGAGGCCGCATGACCATCCTTTCTAAAGACAATAAGATCAGACTTGTCCAGGTTTCCAATTGGTTCTCGGCAACGATCCTTTCTAAACACAGAAAGATCAGGCTTGTCCAGGTTTCCAATGGGGTCTCTGGAGACGATCGGAGTTTCATACAAAATATTGAGCTGATCTTTGAGACCGCAATATCGGAGATCAGACCTACATCGTTAGCAAATGAAAGGATGAAATTTAGATAAAATCTGCTGAACATCGTTTACAAGTTCTTTTAGTAAAATGAAAACAACGTAAGGCTTATTATTCCGCCTTGTTTGACACTGCAGCCTAAATAGTGAACATTTGGATTTTACAATAAACTGAACTACTTCGTGGTCACCCCATTCGATAGGGAGAGTATTGGACAGGTAACGTTTATGGCCAATGTTAATACCATGTCCATAATTATAAACTTACCAAAATAACATAAGCAACATTTTTGTGTGTTTTCCTACTTTCCAGCGTGAATTATATTATTTGGATTTGATAACTAGTTGATTTAACTACTTGACACTTCCATGTTTGATTTTTCTGATTGATTATGCACTCTGAAGATTTCTCAATGTGACCATTCAATAGAAAAACAATAAACTCCTGTCTCATTCCATCACTTTCTATTAGATTTTGTTATCATTTGGCTCTTAGTTTGATGTTAAGGAAAGACAAGAAACTAATAACGAAATTGAAAATAAAAAAAAATAAAATAAATGAAAAATATGGGGCACTTCCCACACTTTCTCTCACAATTGGAGAAAGTGTGGGGACGCCCTCATACTTTCTCTCACATGGGAGAAAGTGCGAAAGGGGAAGGACCACACTTTCTCTTAATCCCGCGTTTTCTTCTTAAGTGAGAGAAAGTGAGCCCCCACACTTTCCCTTAAAATGAGAGAAAGTGTGGAAAATGAGAGAAAACTGTGGCCCAACATCAACTTATTGAGAGCAAGGTAAGTTGGCGACAAATTGGCCAAGGGGCGACAGATTGGACAGTAAATTGCGACCCAATCTGTCGCCCTCAAAAACTTAGAATGGGCGACAGATTGGTCCTGATGCTGAGGACCAATCTGTCGCCTGGGCGACAAATTAGTCCTGGTGTTGAGGCCCAATCTGTCGCCGGGCGACAAACTGGGCAGGGGCGACAGATTGGTCGTTAACAATGCGCCTCTGAGAGTGTTGCTCAAATTTCCTGACCAACACTGCAGGTGTCTGTATCTCTCAGGTCTGGCTGACGCTGGGATATATTATAAAAAGTAAGCGTAGAGTACAGCCCTGCCATGCAGTCTTAGATCGGAATGGAAATCCGTAGCATCCTCTTCATCATCCTCATTCTCATCGATCAGCATTTTAAAAAAAAGTCTCAATTCTGTAGCCCTTTATGCCCTGCTCTCATGGTGACCTGTTTCAATATCCTCTCCTCGTCTATGCTCTTGGTTTGATTCCGTCGGGGTCATCAGCTCCACGGCTGAGCAATTATTGTCGTCAGTTGGGGGCTTACTAGGTGGCGTCCTGCGTAAGTTAGATCAGAACCGGAACTACTGAACACCACCGAAGTGACTCGGCAGCAGTGCAGTGTCTCCTCCGGTGGGTTGCCTCTTGACGACTTGACATTGACTGCTCCCTGTGGATTGCCGGTGCCGGGGCTGCGGCGGGACGGGTCGGGCAGTGACTGTGGACCGGGGGTTCGGAATGAGCGATGTTGGTGCACTGCCAATGAGGTGGCACAAAACATGGGACAGCAAAAAACAAAAAATTTAGAGGTGCACTATAACTCTTAGATAAAAAAGACAGATTAGTGCGACAACTTTTACAGCACTTTCTATCAGTTTCTTAATATGTGTCCATTATCGAGAGAAAGAGAAAGAGAGACAGACAGACAGGCAGACGGACAGATACACAGAGAGACAGACAGACGGACGACGGACAGACAGACGGACACAGAGAGAGGTGACTGTAAAGTTCTATTAAGCATTACCGTACTGTGAAAGTTTTGTTTGCTGGCACAAGTAACTGCCATGAAAATAACGTTAAAGTTCTCACACACACACACACACACACACACACACACACACATACACATGCGCTCGCGCACGTACACACACCATCCTCACCTTTTCACAACTCTCACCATTCCCTTTCCCCCCCCCCCCCCCCCCCCGCCTTCCACACACACCTCCTCCCCTCTCTCACACGTACATTTTGACCCAACCATTCGCACACAATTTGGCAAAAAGTTCCCACCCTCATACCTGTACACACACACACACACTGTCACCAAGTGTCCCCTCTCGTCCCCTCAATACCATTTCTCACCAGTCCGTTGCTCGCCCCCCCCCTCCCCCCCCCCCCCCACCAATCCACATTCACTCTGACCAAGTCACTCTACACCCACCCTTTCACAGACAGACACCCCTCACCCATTCCCCCACCCGCATCTTGTTACATACACATTCCCACGCACTCTGACCAGCGCGTGGGGCTCCATACGTAGGTCAGATATCTGCTCAATTACAGCTAAGAGGTTCTTCTCAAATTCTCCCATCTTGGTCATTAACTCCCTGTGTCCATCAGCTATAAATCATGAGCAATATGTGGTCTCAAAAAAAAAAAAAAAAAAAAAAAAAAAAAAGCAGATGTGGTTGTCGCTCATAAAGACTGGTCCGCACGCAGTGACGGCACCTTGATGAAACTGAAACTGAAACCCATCCAGTCCTTATCCTCACCCTTTCTTCACACACTTTCGCCCAGTCGCCCACACACACACACGCACACACACACACACACACACATACACTCACTCACTCATCCAATACCCGTAATGATCGCTCCTCACAAACCTCATCATCTCTCACACCCCTTCTTCACACACAGTCTCACACAGTCCCATCCTAACTGAACATCCATACAAACTTCCACCGCGTTCCCGTCCTCACCTCTTCTAAACATCCTCCCCATTTCCCCACACTTCACCACGCCCCCCACCTTCACCCCTTCACAC
>JADBJO010002494.1:212500-215000 GCA_016801955.1 Conus betulinus
TCTCTACCGTCGAATATTTCACACAGAAAATAAACAAAGAGAAACAGGTTTACTCAGCGTTAGCTGCATGCCCTTTCATTGTCATACACGCATCCATACACACACGCCATACACACACGCACATGCACACGCGCACTTCATACACTGGCAAAACACACACACACACACACACACACACACACACGTGAACACTCAAAACACACACACACACACACACACACACACACACACACACACACAATGATAATAATAACAATAATGATAATACCAGCACAGCCAAGATTAGGTAGGTCAGTCAAGGTCTCTCCAGCGCGTTGAACTAATGCGCAGATCAGACACCTGCTAAAAGTCGTAGCCACGCGACCCTCTTCTTCAATTCTCTCATCCTAATCATTAATTCATTTACCCATCAGCTTCAGTTCATGCGCAGAGCGGTCTCGAAACTTAGCGGATGTGGTGTAGCGTATATGGACCCAGTCCGCACGCAGTGGTCGCTCCTTGATGAAGCCTAAACTCCATTTTAATTACTCAGAGTTTTTTTTTTTTTTTTTTTTTTTTTTGTTTTTTTTTTTGTTTTTTGTTTTTGTTTGTTTGTTTTGTTTTGTTTTTGTTTTGTTTTTTTTTTCTTTTTTTTTTTTTTTTTTTTTTTTTTTTTTTTTTTTTTGGCTGCCTTTGTTTTTTCGTTTAAAGTGGAGATAAAAGTTCTAATGAGGAGAACGCTCAGTGCCCCACTACACGGCTCAGTTCCAACGCGTACGAGGAACAGTCTCCAATTTATCACGTCGTATAAATTCGACATGTATTATTAATCAGGATAGAGTGCCTGCTATCTCTTTTTGCTGGACAGAACTTGTTTTCTTTTCTTCTCTCTCTCTCTCTGAAGTGACAGCCCCGATAACGTGCTGTGTGGGCGAAGGGAAGCTATCTTCATAAAACTCGACTGAAACGAAATCAATTTCGATCCCGAGAAAGTCTCAAACCACACGTTTGGGGTTGGTTGACACCGCCAGGGGTATTTCGTGCTCTGAATCGGCACAGCAGTCCGGCCGGCGCGCGAGCTGGAGTGCGTGGAAAAATCTGGCAACAACCTGGTAGTGAGACCCGCCTAGTGCATCGTGGGAGAGGGTGGGGCAAAAGGGACGGGGGCGGAGGGGGGGGGGGGGGGGGGGGGGGGGATATTGTCTGTACAGGGGAAAAGCTTTCCTGTGTGATTTTTTTCTCCAAATATTTTCTCTGAATCGAAGACAATGCGGATTTTAAACGGAAAGATACGAAACCAGCGCCTAGGCTGTAACGCAGGCCTAGTGCCCACGGAACCAAGACCCACACCCCTTCCCACTCTTACTCTAACACTAACCCACTAACACAGTTCCATTTCCAACATTTAATGACACTTCACTGTACACAAATCCACAACAATAGAATCACACGAAACAACATACATCAAAACGGATATGATGAGGAGGATGGAGATGAGGATGATTATGCCGTGAACCAGAATGAAAAATTATGGTCATAGGACAGGCTGTGAACAGACAAAAACAAAAGCAAAAGAAAAGATGTCCAAAAGTCCGAGCACCCGCGCCCGAGAAAGGGTTAACTGCTGGCACTGGGGGGGATGGTTGCACGCAGGCAATGTAGCCTTGCGAGCGCAGATAAGAATTCTTGAACTTGGGGCACTGAAGTGGGCATGAAGACGAAGGTCCCAGGGCGCAGTCTCCAGGGGGATAACTTGCTGAAGGACAGGCTGGTGATGATGAAGGGGAAGTGGAGGACTGGGGAGGGATAGTTCATACGCAAGAACAGAGTGAAAGGCCTGGAGACAAAGCGAAACTGCCGTGAGGGAGGGGAAATGGAATATTTTAGATGACTGAAAATAAAGAAGTCTTTGCCCAGCTCTGTTTCTCCATGTAAAAGTGATGACTTTCGTTAGCATCTCCCTTTCCTCTTGTGTAGAAGTTAAACATTAAGGAAAATTTCAGAGAGTGTGGGGCAAGTTAATGCTTACTTGACTATAATAAAATGGCTACCATAATGTCCCCTTCTTCAATGTAAGGCTTCTACAATGTTTTCTTCCACTTCTGTATTTAAATCAAGAGTGATTTCAAAGGATTTCCTTTTATATACACGAGCCCAAAAGAAATGAGAATAGTAGAAGCCAAAATAAACGCGTTTTCACCCAAAGAATGTATCATGGTACATTACACTACATCCAACAACGTGTTTACCGTAAAAGGATATAACGATACAATAATTCGAGTCGGAGGTGTACAAAACGATATCTTCATCTTTCTGTGATAAGCTTTGTACGCATGAAATAAACCCCAGTTATTCAATACAGAGGGTCACACACCAACAATGAAAAGAATAAGAGACGAGGCTGACTAGGGTTCTCTTTCTCCCCCTCTCTCTGAATCCAGTTGCAACTTAAAGTGAAGTTTTTTTTTAGAAATGGGAAAGCAAGAATATAACTACATATCTATAAAACAATAGCAAACAA
>JADBJO010002494.1:220000-245000 GCA_016801955.1 Conus betulinus
CGTGTGTGTATGTGTGTGTGTGTGTGCGAGTTCACGCGTACGTGCTGTGTGTGTATGAGCATGCATGTGAATGTGTGTGCGTTTGTGTGTGAGACAAGAGACAGAGAGAGAATCTGTCCAGTCACCAGTACCAAAAAAGTGCAATCTATTTTTAGTTAACGGTTCACACACCCTCACACACATTTCACAAACAATAAAAACTCCGCTCTTTTCCAAACACACTCACAATACATTCCCCAGCCACAAAGTGCAGAAGAGGTGGAAAAGGGAAAGAATGGAGGGGGAACGGGAGAAAGAAAGGAAAAGTAAAAACTAGACAAAAAAAAAAATTGACTACCCAAACAAATGAACAAAATCACACTCAAAAAAAAAAAAATGGCCCATCAGGGTGTTGAAAGAATACTGAAACACAAGCAGCAGAGACCAGTCAGTCACTCCATCAATGCCCACTCTTGCCGACAGAATCCTAAAAGAGAAGATGTGAATACCATCTGGTTATATTTAGCTACAATGCTGTGCCCGCAGGGAAGGGAGACAACTCTCAGAGTCTCTCTCTCTCTCTTTCTCGCATGCATACATATCCATGCATGTACACATACAGTGTCACGAACCGTGCTGTACTTTCAGACCATTTGAGGGTTCTCATAACAAGTTAAAGAGTTCCAAGTCTCTTGTACACGTGCGCGTACACACACACATGCAAGCACGCGCGCACACACACTCACACACACACGCATGCGCACATACACACACATCCTTAAATACAATTCCAGACTCTTCACAATTCACCTCCTAAAGTTTTGTCTGCTGATCTTTTTTCCCCCCTTAACATCACTCTTCTCACTTCCCTCGCATGAACTCATACACAGCACCATGAGCATTGGAAACAACGAAAAAGGGAGGAGGGTAAGTGATGGGCGAGGTGGGGGTGAGCCAATATAGGTCAGAAAAGGGAGATAAAAACTAACACACACAAAACAGGCTACTGTGTCACTAGTTATTCCCAGTTCACTATTGAATGTCACTTAACAACAACAGCATGCAGCATTCAAAGTCTTTTTGTTGTTCATACTTGGCTCACACAAATAAAAACCCTTTTCTACATAAGGTAAAGGAATATGCACCCATTATTTTCAGTCGCTTTTGTCGGTCTGTTCATACACTTTCTTAAAAGTTTTCCTTTTCTTTTCTGTTCCCCCCCCCCCCCCCCCCCCCCTTTTTTGTCTCTCCTTTTCAAACACCGCAAAGTGTTTTCAAACAGGACAAACTGTTCTAGGTCTACAGCCTCTTTCCTTCTTCTTTTTTTTTTTTTTCTCTCCATGCCTTTTTTAATAACACTTTACACCTACTTTCTTCAAGTCCCATTTTCATTTGTCCTGGTAGAGTCATTTCATGTCAAATATTGAAAAGGACCGTTTTTCGGTACAACTTAAAGAGAATACCTGTCGTACAAAAAAAAAAAAAAAAAAAAAAAAAAAAAATTAAAAGAAAAAAAAAATTTGATATCAAGTTCCAAAGAAGCACGGTACAAGAATCTACACCAACCAAAAACTTTTTTTAAAAAATCACAGCGAAGGGTTGGTTGGGAATAGAGTGGGTGGAAGAAGGAAAATGCTGGGGGGTAGGGGGGCTCTTGAATAAATTGAACAATCAAACGAACCTTTCCACCCCAAAATGAAACCACGAGGGAAACCAAGAAGCCAGCCATGGGGGGAAAAAAGAAAAGAGAAGGGAAGAGGAAGAGTGTGGGGGGACTCAGCAAAACAGACGCGGCAAAAACAAAGCATCCACCAAAACAAATGCGCATACACTGAATGGCGACATGCTGTGACCTCTGACTTTCACTTTCCAAAAGAAAGAGAGGAGGGGGTGGGGAAGGGAGAGTGGAAGGGGACAGCAGACGAGGGAGGGGGTAGATTTCGTGATTTGGCCATTGTTAGTCAGTATGCCATGTTTGTAGAAGACTGGAAGCAAGACGCTGATAAAATCTGGTGCAACACCTCCCTCCCCGCCCCTCCCTGCATTATGCTGCGTCTTTGACCTCGACTTTCCAGCCAGTTCCAACAACGACATAATCATCACACCAAATCTGTGCTTGACTGGGTGGATGCAAGGCACAAGGCCCGTCTCACCTGCTGACCTCTGTCCTTTAAGGCAACCCTGACTTCCAGTCTCTCAACGTTGACCTTCAGTAAGTTCATTACCTTAGCAATGGTTGTTGGAAACACAAAAATCAGGCTCTTTCCCACTCTGTTATCTACAAATCTAAGACGCTGCTTGCTCCATTCTTTATACATCTAACACGCTGCTTACGCCATTATTTATGCATCTAAGACGCTGCTTTGTGACCTTCACCTTTAACCTTGAAAACTACTGTCTTCATCGAAGGAGGTGCATGGGCAGGACTCGGTGTATGCTATCATGTCACAGTCTAACTCTTCTAATCACTTCCAAAAGTGGATAAAATGCTTGCGACACAAACCAACCCAAAGAACAAACTGTTCAGAACTGAAAAGAAGAGGACAAAATGCTAGCAACACAAACCAACCCACCCAAAGAGCAAACTGTTCAGAACTGACAAGAAGAAAAAACCGTTGCAAGCAGGACACAAGATAAAAAAAACAAATCACAGAGGTATTCTTGGGGAGATGAGGGAGCAGCGAGTGGGTGGGTAGGGAAGAGGGGGGGTGGGGGGGGGGGGGGGGGGGGAGCAGCAGAACAATGAGGATGAGAGGGAGAGGGGGAGGTTACACTGCACAACCCCTGCTGTTCCCCTAATCTCTCCCACCCACCCCCACCCCCACCCCTTCCCTTGGTTCAAAAAGAATCTTATACAAATAACAAAAAACAAATACCATTAAAAAAAAAAAAGAAGCTGATTTTACTATTTGTGACCAAGTTTTATTGAAAACCCATGACACTGTCAAGTTTCCTTTGCTGGGTTGGAAATCCAAGATCTTCTTTAAAAAAAAAAAAAAAAAAAAAAGAAAAAAAAGAAGAAAAGAAAAAAAAAAAAAAAAACAAACAAACAAACAAAAAAAAACCCCACACACAATATGAGTACAGTGAAAAATACTTCCAAAGCCTACGCAAAAGTACTGATGAAAAATAACGACAACAGTATCAGTACGGAAGTCTGAACATTTCCAAATTAAGAGATCCTACTAAATATCAATGAACAAAACCTAATCAACATAAACAGTTTCACCCATAGAAACATAAATATGTATACATGCGTGCATGCACGCACACACACACACACACACACACACACACACACACCACCACCACCAACTGGGGACCCTACTGCAGGCTTGGTAAACTTGTCCAAGTCACAAAAACCATCAGTTGTTCACACAAACCAAATGTAACACAACAAAAAAGGGCATCAACCACAGATAATGCAATGGTCCCCATTTGCTTGTCTTGAACGATTTCATTCCTTTATATACATATACTGAAATTTATTTCACTTTTGCACTATTACCAATATACACACCAAGTGATTTTCTTGAAGGGGGATGCAATATTTTCTGTGGCAAGGTTTCAATGGAGTGGAATTTTTTTTGGTTGTTGTTTTGTTTTCCCCACCACTCAAATCTGCTCAAGTAGCAAGCTAAGATAAAAAAAAAAAAACAAAAAAAACAAAAACAAAGAGGCCGATCTAAATTGTTCACTGGGTGGGTTATGAAGAGAGTGGGGTGGGGCGGGAGGGGGGGGGGGGGGGGGAGACAAAGTGTCACAAATACTCAACAACACAAAAAAACGGTTGCACCTATAACTGTATCAGACAAAAATGAAAAACAACAAACAAACAAACAAAACACCAACAACAAAGCCTGAGAGAACAGAAACAAAATCGAGTTTGTAACAAGAACAAAAAAAAAAAAAAAAAAAAAAAGCTGTCCAATCTGCTCCAATTTTCGATTTTCTGCGAGCATGAAACGTCTTCTGTCTTTCCTTCCTTGGGCTCAGACGGCAGTGACAGACACGAAGATAACAAAGTGGATACACAACGACCCAACAACTGGCGTGGTAAGAAACTGTCAATGCATGTAAATGGAACAACGGGATCAACGAACCAACAACTTGGAAGTAAGGCTGGGTAGTGTCGAGTCAGAGAGCCGACAGAAGAGGATGATGGGGAAAAGCTGCAGAAAAGGATGACCAAACGACAGCCCTGAGGTTAACAACAAAGAGGGGGGGGAAAACATGGTTCAGACTCCCAGACGCCTGCCAGAAAGAAAGCTCGACCAATCCACCGCACTCTTACATTCTTTTCCTTCTATGAGCGAACCTGTCCGTGGCGTGAGCACATTTGTGTGGTTACTACCTGGGCGTGAGTGAGTTATGAGTGTGCAGTATCCCTGCTGTGCCCCCTGGATGTGCGGATACAGACAGACGAACTGTTTCACGACACGACTTTACAGTCACCGACCTTAATCGATGAACAAACCTATGGAGCAGCTCTTCCTTTAGGGGGGGGCTGCTTGTTGAGACGTGTGGCAAGTCGATCTTTCATCTGTACACAAACATTTACACACGCACATGGTAGAATACGTGTCAAATCCAGTCCTCTTCAATGTAGACGTAAACTGAACTGGCTCTGCAGGATTTTTGTTCTTATTCGTCTTCAAACTAGCCTGAACGACTCTCATTCCAGAAAATGGGGGAAAGAGTCTAACAGAGAGAGAGAGAGAGAGAGAGAGAGAGAGAGAGAGAGAGAGACAAAGACAGAGACACAGAGAGAGCAGCTTGCAAACACTATAATGTAAACATCACACATACAAGCACAGATTTCATCTTTCTGATATACTCTGCACACACCTTTGTGCCGTACTGAAATACAGATATCTACATATATACATTCACACACATCCACAATCATACACCTATATACATTCTATTTATATATATATATATATATGTGTGTGTGTATGTGTATTTTTTTAATATATCACATTCGTAGATACACACCATTATAGTTCCATCAATACAATATTTACACACCTCTTGTTACAATATTTTACATCGCTTTGTACAACCATATACATACATATATATATATATATATATATACATACACACACATAATGTATACTCTTTTCGGCTATGTACAAGGGTTCAGGGTTTGCTTCAAAACGCTGTATCGTGCAAAAAGCTCTGCTGTACATAGATATAGGCAGGTGAAAGTATACTGCCTTTCGTTTTTTTAAGTGACATACACAAAATAATGGCAACAACATAGATTCACTAAAATCCATATTAACCCAAACAAAACAGGATGGCAACAACTACGCCTGATCTCGCCAACAACACTACACAATCAGAACAACAGTAACGCAAAACGTTCACGGCAGCATAACTCAAATCAGGACTCTATATTCAAATAAAAAAATCACATGATGGACCTGATGCAGACGCTTACATAATGGCAGCAACAAACGGATGTATCTGATCTTCCTGGACATGCACGACCCCAACCTCAGTCATACCAGACACATGCCACAGTCACCAAAGCTTGACATGAGGGGGGCCAAGGAGCGTGATGAGTAGACCATAACGTCCCTCCTTTTCCGAGGATCACTATAAATCTAAGGGTTTGAATACTATCAAAACTAGCCCAACCAACAACAAACTATAACAACAATAATAAACATAAACACGTACCAACCATAAAGACCCAAACAAAAAGAGGAAGGAATGAAGGAAAGAAACTGACCACAAAAAAAAACAAAAAAAAAGTCTACACATAAAACATCCCCTCACCACCCCCCCACCCACCCAGCTACCTCTCCCTTCAACCTGAAGACCAGCAATTAAAAGCAGGCCAATGAATTTCAGTTTCTGGACAAGACATCCCTGCCCTCCATCCCCCCTCCCCCCAACCCACTCAACAAAAAATAACCACTTATCTTTAAAACTCTTAAACACCATTAACCAGGTAACAACGCACTGTCAGCTTTTTTCTAGTTAAAATAAAAGAAGTCCCGTGCCTCAAATACAAATGCATCGAAACACGATCAATAATCCTTTTCTTTTTTTCTTTATCATTTTCGCCCAGCTGACAACACTGGGCCTTTTCAGTGCTGTCACATGTCCAGGGAAGGAAGTTCTATCCTGCATGAATAAACAATAAATGTTTACACACTACATACACTGAATTTGTAACTATCCTGCGTGAATAAACAATAAATGTTTACACACTACAAACACTGAATTTGTAACTCATCTATCAACACCTCACTACGCTGCGCTGAAACACCCAGGCATTAAGAGAAAAGAAAAACAACAAAAGAAAACGTCAAAACAACAAAAAACTCCTATTAAAAACTAACAGAAGGCTTACACAAACAGAACACAGGCACATACCATTCACTGTTTCAAAGAACGATAGTCATTTAAAAAGAATATGGCACAAAGACAACGCAGGTTGCGATGCTGCAATTTCCCAGGTATTTCTTTTGGTCAGAAAACATCATCCGATATGTCAAACCAACCCAGAGCACAACAGCCTTCCCACCATGCTCTCTGCAGGTCCCCACTGAACCAGCCATTTCCAGCTCCTGCTGCCGAGGACGTCAAAGCTGATCATAGATCACTATAGCCACACACCCTCCAAACAGCCATCCAGTCCCTTTCCATCACTCCTTTCAAAACACCACCAGGTACGTTCCAAGTGGAAGATTCCATGCTCTAGCCAACAAGTCTTCATTTTAATCCTTTCAGCAATGACAATCCGAAGCAGTACAGCACACTAAAAAAAAAGCCAATGCACAATGCCTGTCTATCGCTGGAAAGTGCCGGACCGAGCAGCTTACCCAGACTTCATCTGGTCCTCACTTGAAAAACCTAGCGCTCAAACTACTTTATCAGTCCTCTTCATATCTTCTTTACAGAATGTCATTTCTATTTTTGAAACATTACGCCATTTGCATTTCTGTTTTAAAAAAAAACACAGTCTGCTAATTCTACAGTTAAAGACTAACATGCAATATTTTGTAATTTGTTACTGGAACTAATATTCCTTTTAAAAAAAAAAAAATTCTACATACTACACACTCAAAAAAAAAAGCAAAACAAATAAACCTGACACAATGAATCTTCCGCAACTCATCAATCCCACCAGGCTGTGGACTTCCTCCCCTTGTAGGCACTAGTCTGGTGTTCCATAGCATAGCTTTTCTCATTTCCACAGCAATCAAATCACGATTTTGTTCTATGATCTGGAAGCAACCAAAGGCCTGAACAGGGTAGAACAAACAGAAAAGTATCAGCAAAAATACACTCATCCTCCTGATATGTCTCTCCGTGAATCGACTGCCTCCTTCAAACAGCTTTAAGACCGTTGTTCTCCATGTGCACGCTGGATCTACTTTTTCTTGTGAACATTTTTTATCTTTCTGTGTATACTGGAGTTACCGCCCTGTTTCTTCACCAGTACATTTTTCTCTTTGTGTATAATATCTGGATTCACCTCCATTACAAAGGCTTTTCCCCAGGAAAGACCCTGGATTTGTGGGGATCTCTTGTGCTGACTGTGACAACAACAACAAAAAAACAACAACAAAAAAGCACACACAGACATTACCTTCGCCCCAGGACAACACGACAGAAACTGGAGACTTCACCCCACTTGAGTAGTTGTGCTGAGCTGAGCCTCTCTGCTCAGCGCAGACACAAGCTAAATCTCTTGTCAAGATACCCACCTCCCTTCATCCTGTCCTCCTCCCTCCCTCCCTCACCCTCAACGCCCTTCCCATCTCCACCCCCCCCCCACCCCCACCCCCCCACACCTCCTCCTTCTCTACTGGTCTGATGTAAAGCAAACTTGCCAATCAAGGTTCTGATGCACATACATGCAACACACACACACACACATGTACCTTAAGCATCTCATTCCATGAACATAGTTTATGCAGACATGCACTCACTGTCCAATTTAGAAAAAAAAAAAAAAAAAAACAAATGAAAACAAAATGGATGGAGATGGTACAGTGGGCAGAAACGCTACGTGAATCAATTGATGACTTCACAACAGATGTCTCCGTCCATCGTCAATTTCAGCTATCATCCCTACTTCAGATCACTGCTGTCATTGTCTCGAAACCCAAGACCACACCAGCTGCAGGTAGGAGACATGATTAAGAGTGTATTACAAAAAGCGACGGAGATGCACAGCAGAGGAAGACACGACACATTCCAAGTCAAGCCACTGTTGTAGAAGTGGCTGCGTTTGTGTAATTGCAGCAATGCCACGGGTATTAGGTTATTCTTGCTTGTATTCCACACAGCAATGGGAACTGGGTACTTCACTGTCCTCTCTCTGTTCTCCAATCAATCAGGGTACATAACATCACTGTGCCTTTCTTTACTGTCCTCTCTGTTCTCCAATCAATCAGGGTACATAACATCACTGTGCCTTTCTTTACCGTCTCTCTCTGTTCTCCAATCAATCAGGGTACACGTCATCACAGTGCCTTTCTTTACTGTCCTCTCTCTCTGTTCTCCAATCAATCAGGGTACATATCATCATGCGCCTTTCTTTACTGTCCTCTCTCTCTGTTCTCCAATCAATCAGGGTACATATCATCATGTGCCTTTCTTTACTGTCCTCTCTCTCTGTTCTCCAATCAATCAGGGTACACGTCATCACAGTGCCTTTCTTTACCTTACTGTCTTCTCTCTGTTCTCCGATCAATCTGGGTACATATCATCATGTGCCTTTCTTTACTGTCCTCTCTCTCTGTTCTCCAATCAATCTGGGTACATATCATCATGTGCCTTTCTTTACTGTCCTCTCTCTCTGTTCTCCAATCAATCAGGGTACATAATATCATCATGTGCCTTTCTTTACTGTCCTCTCTCTCTGTTCTCCAATCAATCAGGGTACATACATATCATCATGTGCCTTTCTCTACCGTCTTCTCTCTGTTCTCCAATCAATCAGCGTACAAACATATCATCATGTGCCTCTCTTTACAGTCTTCTCTCTGTTCTCCAATCAATCAGGGTACATATCATCATGCGCCTTTGTTCTCCGATCAATCAGGGTACATGTCCTCACCATACCTTTCTTTGCCTCCTTCTCACTGTTGTCCAACCCATATGAACACATTGAGTTCAAAATCAACACACCGGAATCTCCCCCCTCCTTCATCTGCCCCCCCCCACCCCACCCCCCCCCCACCATCCCTAACACACACACCACGCATACACAGCACCAGTGCATAAAAAAAGCAGCCACCAAATGAACAATACAATCTAACCACTTCCCCCCCAAGGACAGCCCATCGTACAGTTTCAGGAGCACCTAAAAGTGAAGATGAGTTCGATCTCTCAAAAAAAAAAACAAACAAACAATACAAGGGAGGCAAGCCCACTTCAGAATGACAAACACGGATGCCGAGCCCCATGTTCCTTTCCTATGCTACAAAGTATCAGATGCTAGCATCTGTCCACGTCTTCCTAAGACACAAGATATCAGATGCTGGCCTCTGTCCACGTCTTCCTAAGACACAAGATATCAGATGCTTGCCTCTGTCCACGTCTTCCTAAGACACAAGATATCAGATGCTTGCCTCTGTCCACGTCTTCCTAAGACACAAGATATCAGATGCTGGCATCTGTTCTCATGTCTTCCTAAGACACACAAGATATCAGATGCCGGCATCTGTCCATGTCTTCCTATGCCACAAGATATCAGATGCTGGCCTCTGTCCATGTCTTCCTATGCCACAAGATATCAGATGCTGGCATCTGTCCGTGTCTTCCTATGCCACAAGGTATCAGATGCTGGCATCTGTCCGTGTCTTCCTATGCCACAAGGTATCAGATGCTGGCATCTGTCCATGTCCTCGCATGCCACAAGATATCAGATGCTGGCATCTGTCCATGTCTTCCTAGGCCACAAGATATCAGATGCTAGCATCTGTCCATATCCCATGCAGCCTTTGCAAGCTCAGCTGTTGAAGTCCTTGTTGAATATGACAATCACACCCTGCACCTGTCCAGTTTTACACACACACACACGCACACGTACACGTACACGCACACACACGCACATATACATGCACAACATGCTTAACCTCAAAAGTTTTTTTTTTTTTCTTAAAATCACGCTGCCAATCGCACAGTACAATTATTTAAAAAAAAAAAAAAAAAAAAATCTGCTGGACATGACAAACTTGCAAGCACACACACATATACAGGTGAACACGCATGCACACTCACACTGTTCCCATACTACAATCTTGACATAGCTCTCCGTTTTCGGAACCCTTACCCTGTGACAGAAGAACAACAGTGTTAGCACGTCAACATATGATCTTGCCGTCCAGCTTTGCAGCCGCCAGGAACTCGTCTTCATAGTTACAACAGGACTCATTCTTTTCAGTCTCGGTTCTTTTTTCAATGTCAGCCATGTCAAAATGTTTGTATGCTGCACCCCAGCAAAGGTGGCTGAAAAGCGAACCTTTCCACAACATGCCCTTTGACCCCTTCAGCTAGATACATCACCAAGCTTTCCCGCACTTCCAGTGATGGCAAGGGGATTTGCCATCTTTTTTTCTGTTTTTTTTTAACTATAATTGTAGAGTAGGATTAAGCGCTTTGATTAAACACAAAGGAAGGAAATAAAAATAAGTGAAAAAAAAAATATCACAAGCACACATATAACAAGCACTTTCTATATTTCTCCTCTACAATCTTACCAGACCAAGACCAGCACCTAGTTGGACATTCAAAAACACAAAATGAAGAACACATACAAAAAAAACAACAAAAACATGTCTGATGAAACTAACGAAAATCCAACCGATGTAACTGACAAAAGCCAGCCAGGCGTTCATGACACACCACGGAGAGAAATGAAATCAAACAAATCTTTCACTTACAAACATAGCACAAAACTATGAACCAATGACAAAACAAAAAAAAAATCTAAGCAAAAAAAAAGGGGGGATGGAGGGTGGGGGTGTCAAAACTCGCTTCACATGCTTTGATGCAATGACGCTGGTGGCATCCCACCAACTTCGCCCCGGCCAGAAACACTCATGGGCAACGCCGCCGCCCCGGGTCTTCTCGCCATCTGACCAGCAGACGACGAAGACGCGGAAGCGGAAGCGGCCGACTCATTCACCGCGTACGACTCCGAGGCAGCGACGCTCGTGGGCGCGGCACCAGACACGGTGGCGCTGGGGAGTGGAGGCGGAGGAGGAGACGGCGGAAGGGGTCGGAGGGCCGTCGTTGCCGATCTCGCGCACAGCCTGCGCCGACTGCGCCATCATCTTCTGTCGCACCTCGCGGATCTTCAGCTGGAGGCACATCTTGTTGGGGAAGATGTCGCTGTGTTTGGACTGGAATGCTAGCGTGGCCTGGGCTGTGGGCAGAAAAAGAACATGGCGTTGAGGTCCTCGGGAAATGTCACAGTGGTGCCTTCATTTCAATGAACAGCAGACTCAAGCCCCTACCATTGTCAGTGCCTGTACTTTATACACCTATGCCGCGCTGTTCGAGTCCGAGAATGTTGAAAGTCGGAGAATGAAATGCAGCAAACAGATAGAAATCGCAGCATTACTTAAAAGACTGAAAAAAAAAAAATTAAAATTAGAACAACAAAAAATTTTTTTTCGTTTCAAAAAGGCTGAACACACAACATGATGTACAAAGTGATGCTTTCACATGCTGGCTATGATCTGGAAGCATAACCTTTGCGTACACTTTTTTCAGTGTCTACTGTTTGTGATGTAAGAAGACCCTACACACTGCAAGTCTACTTGCCTGTTTATATTGTGTGTGGTTTATTAAACAAGCATTATTTCATCCTCTCTGTCCTGTTCGTTTATTCATATTCTGCCTCTCGACACTGAAGCCAGTTCAAGGCGTGTTAAGAGATGTGTACACTCATGATGCCTTCAGTGACAGGCCCTCAAGAAGCCTCAGCCTTCCTAAGTCAGAGATGGTTTAATCTCCCTGGCCAACAATTCCATTAGGTCATTCTGGTCAGCTATGCTCAGAAGTGAGCGACAGTACAACACCGCGAGGCCAAGTCAATGACAGAAGAAAAACAAAAAACACGTTTGATTCTTTACAGGCAGAACCAAACAGAGAATGGAAAGGAATGACACATAAAGATGTCTATACACTATACACTGGTGTGTACTGATGACCCCCATCCTGGGACATCCAGATTAAACCATCACAGTCCAGTCCCCTTGGCTGAAGGCTGTGTCAGGCCAACTGACATAGGCTAGAACACCAAAGCTACATCAACATGTTGTTATACTGTGTCAGACCAACTGACATAGGCTAGAACACCAAGGCTACATCAACATGTTATGCTGTGTCAGACCAACTGACATAGGCTAGAACACCAAGGCTACATCAAAATGTTGTTATGCTCTGCATAGTTATGCGGGGATTGCCTTCAGTTGTGACAAGCTCCTAGCATAACATTATCAGTCTCCAAAATCCCCCAAAGTCGGAGTGTGGCTGCCCACGTGGGGGGTATGAAAAAGGGTCACACACGTAATGTTCTCATCCCCAGCTGATGCATTGTACCATAGCGTTCAATGCTTCGGCTCTTCGGATGATCCCCTGGAGTCTTTTAGCCAGGGTACGACACCAACAAAAACCCACAACAACAAACCATCACATGTAGCAGGCCCAGTCAGTGCAGCCCACTAATGAAGTGACCGACTCATCCCGATTTTCTTTTTACATGTATACCTCATCACCAAAACATCTAAAGATGTCTTCTCCTTCCCTTCGCTTCATCCAGTAAAGACACAAAGCTCACAAAGTAAGTAAATGCTGAGTAAAAAAAAAAAAAAAAAAAACCTAATGAATGAAAAATGGAGGGAATGATACCATGCCACTTCCATCGTGTCACTTTAACCTCCCATCCCAACCCAAACAGTCATCACTACAAGCAGTATGAAGACGTAACATCTTGCAGAAACACACACAGCATTTATAAAGCGACTTGCCAAAGGTTCTTGGCGCTGTCCACCCACACTCTCATGTATGCAATGGGCTGCCTACCTAGGTAGTGCCGACTGAAGATCTGCCTGCCTGCGCTTCATTCAGTCATTTCTTGTGTCATCCTATCAATATCGTTCACTCAGTTTTTCCTTACTTTCTTCATTCTTTCAATTTCTCACACAGGGTGTATACTATGTATAACATGTCATCCATACCAACGGACAAACTGGCCCTCTCTTCCGGAAGTCGGTGATGGGATTTTAATTGCGTGCAAGATGTTATGCGTGCGTTCACACACAGAACCTTGGTTTATAGTCTCATTCGAAGGACTTCTGGAACTGGAGTCAGAACCAATGTCAACTCTGAGGGGAAAACCCCCCTTGTACCGAAACAGCCAGACGGAGGGAGATTCAAACCTACAACCCTTGGATCTCTGAGATTACAAGTCCAGCACTCTACCAACTGGACTATTCCCAGCCCCCTTTGAAAGACAGAAAAGCGTTGCAGACAAACTCACTGCTGGGGTAGAGGCCCTGGTCGTCGAACAACTGCATGACCAGCTGCCGTCGCTGGTCCAACATGCGGCGCGTGGAGAACGTGCCCGGCGAGCTGGGGGTCTTGGGGGTCATGGGCGAGTTCAGTTCTCCTCCTTCGAAAAATCTGCACCATGGTGATGAGCAAGATGTAGTAGTAGTACTTTGACTTTGCATCTTTCCACCAAATTTTGTTGTATTAAACGAGAGACAGAGAAGAGAGAGGGGGATGGAGGGAGAGAGAGAGAGAAAGAGAAAGAGAGAGAGAGGGAGAGAGAAAGCATGCATGTGTCCACATGCATGCATGCGTACATGCATGTTTACATGTGTATATGTGTTTTGCAGGTGTGTACATATAATCACAGTAAGACAGCTAAAGTCATATTAAAGTAAATGCCTAACTGGATTATATATCAAACAAGAGATAACTTTAAAAGAAAACTCAGAACCAGGTAAACATGGTAGCATGTCTTAGGGGCACACATTCAAACAAAATATGATTTCTTGATTTGTTTGTTTCACCATATATGCATTTTGTTGAACATTATATTTAGTTCTGTGAGCATCTAGCTTTAATCGATAAAACATTGAAACAAAGTATCTGTATTGATACAGATGTATTGATACACATCATGAAATTGCAGGTGTTGGATGCCTTTGACAGAATCAATACTGAAAAGTTGACTACATGTGTTTTTTAACATGAGAACTAAGTTTTGTTCTATTTCTGAAACAGTCCCAAGCCATTTGTCTTACCATTTGACGACTCTCTTGTCAAGTGAAGGGTACAAAAAGTTGCTGTGCACACATTTTATTTCCTGCACCTTCTTTCCCACATCTGTCGGCGAGTTCATTACCTGAGATTCCACACAGAGTGTGAAGGAATCCAACAGAAAGATACTGGGCTAGATATAATATAGCTAGCTATGTGACACAGTCTGTGTGTCTCACACTTCAGACTAAGCGCTTTTCTGGTAGATTTTCAATTCTTCTCTCCGTATCATTCTTAAAATCTACCTAAAACCTTTTCACACCCTCATTTCTGAATATATCAATAAATGACAGTTATTCTGGCCTCAGGGAACCATATGACCAACCGATCAAGTATATGCAGACATTTTCTATTCGCACCACCTGTAATTATTCAAAAGATTGTTGAGTGAAATCTTGAAGTTTATAATTCAGCCAACCACAAATGGCTGCAGGTTTATAATTCAGCCAACCACAAAGGCTGCATTAAAGCTATAAGCAGGATTAAAAAGTTAAAAAAAAAAAAAAAAAAAAGAAAACAAAGGAAACTAAACATAATCTAAATCTCAATTATAACCCCCCCAAAAAATTTCAAGACTGATGAAAGTGTTTCTCAACACAAAAACTTAGTGATTCAATACCCATGCACATTACGTTTAACCAAGCAGTTCAAAAGTAGGAACTATGATCATGCAAATAATAGATAATATTATCATTACCAATCTGCCAAATTTTACACAATCATTCCCCCTCTCCATTTGAAAAAGGAACGACTTAAATGCATACGAGGGCCGCATTTCACCAAAAAATCTTAGCACATATACAATCTGTCTTTCCATACAAAAAAATGTACAAAAATCCACACATCAGTCTTATCTATCTTCTATAGATATCCCTTTGCGGTCAGCTGGGCTATAAGCAACATTATCTTATCTTATTATCTTATCTAAGAGAAAAAAAAAACAAGAGTACTATTACATTCTCTCTCTCGCTCATCTCAGTTTTCAATGTAATCTTCTATAGATATCCAAAGGCAATTTCTCTTTTCTTGGAAAAAGACAAGAGTGCCATCTTCCCAATTTTCAATGCATCTATCTTCTTCTATAGACATCCTAGGGCAATAATTCTTTTTCTTTTTAAAAATACAAGAGTATCATTCCATTCTCTCTCTCTTCTCAATTTTCAATGCATCTACCTTCTATAGATTAAATATTTCCTATGGCAACAATTCTTTTTCTTTTAAAAATATGAGAGTCCCATCACATTCTCTCTTCTAAACTGTCAATGAATCCATCTTCTACATATATGCTATGGCAATAATTCTTTTTTTGAAAAAGACAAGGGTACCATTCCTTTCTCTCTGTTCTCAATTTTCAATGTATTTATCTTTTATAGATACCCTAAAGCAATAATTTTTTTTTCTTTTAAAGACATAGTACCATTTCATTGTCTCTCTCTCTCTCCATTTCCAGCGGTGCATCTATCTTCTATAGATATCCTAAGACAAAAATCCTTTCTTTTGGTAAAAAGACAAGAGTACTATTCCATTCTCTTTCTTCTCAATTTTCAAATGCTTTAAGAGACCCCACACCTGCCACAACCCCGTCACCCACCTTTGGCAGAGACACCTGCTTTCAGAGCCTCGTCAGACAGGTTTTCCAGGTTGAAGCTGCTGCCAAAGAACTTGGCGTCTTTCAACATGCCACTGCGCGGTGTCTTTGGTGTCGTGGTCTCCGACTCACTTGACAGTTTGGTCTCCCCTTCTGGGTTATCCCCCTTGACTGAAAAAAAAAGGAACATTGAAAGAGACTTATTGATACACTCTGAAGCTGTATCTTTACTCTGCAGCTTAGCTCCTTCCCGCTAATGTCCCTACCTGCTTGTGATTGGAATCGAACCCTTAAACTCCCAGCCCACAATGCTAATCAAATGCTGTACCACCTTGGCTGGTGGCAACTACATTTCAGCTGTATCTCTGGATCCCCTGTTTCAAACATGAAGAAATCATCACACCGAAGAGCAAGGTTGGTCCCGGATGAAATCATACATGTACAGTCAGTTCCAACTACACTGATGATTTTAGGCTCTGAAATGATTCCACAATCAATGACAAGTCAACAGATCAATGGTGTTCAATCGACACAAACAATGTTCTGAGAGAGAGAGATCGAACCAACCAACCTTTTCCCATGATGAAAAAAAAGCGTAAGCACACACACGGCTTCTTCACATCTTGCCCTCTGGGAAAAGCTATGAGGTACGTGATTACAATTGATGAATTAAACATTAAGATTTTTAACTCCCTCCCATCAACAGACACTATGAAGAATCAAACAATGATTACAGTATACACTCCTTCACACATACTGACCATGCAATCGAGCGAGATCATCTGAACATTAACAGGGCATTAACCGCGTAGTTCATGCAGAGTCAAGTCAGGGTATTTACCGGACAGGTAAGTATGTGAACTACATGTACATAAAGAGAGTGAGAGAGAGACAAAACTCAAAAAAGAGAGGGGGGGGGGGGGGATGGTGGGGGTGCCAGGAGGGGATAAAAGAGACAACAGAGTAAAGTACATAAAACATAGTGACTAAACTCTTTTATTCATAGAACATACTCATATAAAGTCTTCAAGCAAACACCAGCCGCCGTGGCCAAGTGGTTAGCGTCGCGGACTCCCGGCTGGGAGGTCATGGGTTCGAATCCCATCAGAGTCATGTGGGTTTTTTCTGCCCCGACCGGCTCCTACCCAGAGTTGAGTTTGCTCCGGACTCAGTTGGGAAGACTGGGACCACACAGTCAGTTTCATCCGCTTGATGGATGCGTTTCTGAGAGAGTGTTGCTAAAATTTACTGACAACACTGCAGGTGCCTGTATCTCTCGGGCCTGGTTGACGCCGGGATATATTATGAAAGGAAGCGTAGAGTACAGCCCTGTCATGTAGTCTCAGACCGAAATGGAAATCCGTAGCATCATCTTAATCATCCTCATTCTCACCGATCAGCATAAAAAAAAAGTCTCAAATTCTGTGGCCCTTCATGCCCTGCTCTCACGGTGACCTCAAATTCGATGTCCTCTCTACGTTTATGGCCTTGGTTTGGTTCCGTCAGGATCACCGGTATCGGCGAATCCATTGGGACTGTTGTTGGACGGACGTGGGTGGTGACCTCCGGAGGGAGAGCTCACTCACGCCAGCTCGGCGACTAAGCAATTATTGTTGTCAGTGGGGGGCTCAGTAGGTGGTGTTACGCGCATGTTAGATCAGAATAGGTGTTCACTGAACACCACTGAAGTGACTTGGCAGCAGTGCAGTGTCTCCTCTGGTGGGTTGCCTCTTGACGACTTGACACTGACTACTCCCTGTGGATTTCTTGCCGGGGCTGCGGCGGGGGCCATCCGGGTTGTGGCTGTGGACGGGGTGTCAGAATGAGCAGTGTGGGTGCACTGCCTCTGAGGTGGCGCAGAAGTTGAGACAGCCCAAAAAAAAAAAAAAAAAAAAATTTTCAAGCAAACATCAACACCTGGAACAGCCAACACCTATGATTTCCACAGGTGAAAACTTGTCTCCTTTGTGCACACAGAGGCAAAACAGGATTTGCTGAGGCACGTACCCAAGTTGGAGATTTTCTTCTTTTTCTTGTAGACGTTGATGATGGCGCGCGGGACTCTCTGGGGGAGGGGGGGTGGTGGACTCGCTGTCCTCAGGGATGAACTTGGGCAGGTTCTCAAACTGCCGCTCAAAGTCCACCTGCTCCAGCACCCTGCAATGTACGACAGGTGAAAACTTCAAATATGGAGATAATAATGATTGAAAAGAAACAAACAAACCTGCTGCAAGCACTCTACAATGTGCACAGGTGAAAACATCAAAACGGGAATAACAGTAATCGAAAAAATAAAACAAACAAAACTGCTGCAGTACCATAAAATGTTTACTGGTGAAAACATCAAAGATGGGAAAAACAAACATACACATGTGAAAACATTGAAGATGAAAATGATAATGATTAAAAAACACACACACAAACACAGGTGAAAAATCGAAGATGGGAATGATAATGATAAAAAACAAACACAGGTGAAAACATCACAGATGGGAAAAACAAAACATACACAGGTGAAAACATCGAAGATGAGAATGATAATGATTAAAAACACACACACACACAGGTGAAAAATCGAAGATGGGAATGATAATGAAAAAAACAAACACAGGTGAAAACATCAAAGTTGGGAATGATAATGATAAAAAAACAAACACAGGTGATAACAATCGAAGGTGGAATGATAATGATTAAAAAACAAACAAACACAGGTGAAAAATCGAAGATGGGAATAATATAATGGTGAAAAAACAGGCAAACAAACACAGGTGAAAACATCGAAGATGAGAATGATAATGATTAAAAAAACAACAACAAACAAACTCAGGTGAAAACATCAAAGATGGGAATGATAATGATTAAAAAAAAAAAAAAAAAAATCTGCAACAGTATCCAGCAGTGTACTCAGGTGAAATCATCAAAGATGGGAATAATAATAATTAAAAAAGCAAACAAACAAACGCAGGTTGAAACGTAGAAGATGGGAATGATAATGATTAAAAAACAATCAACACAAACCTTCTTTAAGTACCTTGAAGTGTACACAGGTGAGAACATCAATAATGGGAATGGTAATAATTAAAGAACACAGCTGAAAACATCAAAGACTGGAATGAAAATGATTAAAAAAAAAAAAAAACAAATAAATCAGCTACAGTATCCTGCAGTGTACTTAGGTGAAAACATCACAGACTGGAGTGATATAATTAAAAAAACAAACCCAACCACCTGCTGCAAGTACCTTGCAGCATGCACAGGTGAAAACGTCTAAAGATGGGAACACGAATAATCAAGAAAAACAAAGTAAACAAAAACCCCTTACATATCTGACTGGCTGTTAACATACCAGACTTCACCTTTCATCAGCAGTGTCATCCTGTTCTGCAACTACCAATTACCTGTCAATCCACACCTGTTCACCTGACAAGCACCACTCTATATTTTGTTCCCATATGGAGTATTGGGAAGTTCGAGGCTTACCTCATTCCATTTGACACCCAACCAAAGGATCCTGTGCACACAAACCTGTATGGCCACCCTTCCCTGACCTCGTCAACCTCCTCTCCAATTTGTAAATTTGACCCCTATTCCATGCATATTTAGTAAGTTCTGGGAAAGTATTTGAATCTATTTCCATCTTGCACCATGCGTTCCTTTGTGAAAGTGATTTTTGAATAATTTTGTAATTTTTTTTTTCCGCTTTTTTTTTTTTTTTTTTCACTTTCATTTTCTGTGAGAACCACGAGTCAATAATTTAACGTCACAGTGATGAAAGGTTTAGACGAAATCCTGGCAAAGCATATTGGTCAATAACACAAAACATAGACACCCACACAAAAAAAACGTGTAAATTTACATTGTTGCAAAATACGTTTGTTCATGGGACAATCGAGTTTGTTTGCATGTCATTACCAATGTAATACAACCTGTCGGAACAAACAGTACCGACGAAGTGAAAGGTAATTTGTCAGGCTCAAATCATCAAGGAACCTCACATCACTGGGTAACTCCAAACCCAATGAAAGTTAAGATATGCAGTAGAAAAAAATCATACTATTGCAGCTGTGTGCCTTTTGTGTCGAGCCACAGATGTTATCTTCCAACTGTACTTCTAAAACATAGCAGGTCAGCACGGCTATGCACACAGTCACTATGTCAACTGTACTTCTAAAACATGCCAGGTCGGCACGGCTATACACTCAGTCACTATGTCAACTGTACTTCTAAAAACATGCCAGGTCGGCACGGCTATGCACACAGTCACTATGTCAACTGTACTTCTAAAACATGACAGGGTCGGCACGGCTATGCACACAGTCACTATGTCAACTGTACTTCTAAAACATGCCAGGTCGGCACGGCTATGCACACAGTCACTATGTCAACTGTACTTCTAAAACATGCTCAGTCGGCACGGCTATGCACACAGTCACTATGTCAACTGTACTACTAAAACATGGCAGGTCAGCACAGCTATACACACAGTCACTATGTCAGGGATGAAAGGGTTCAGATGTTGCATTTAGTAATGTGTCCACCGTTACAAAAAATGGCTCCTACCTGCAAAATGTCTCAGTTCATTTGTCATAAAAGGTTTTTGTTTTTTTTTTCCTCAACTCTCTATGAACAGACAATGAGCAACAGTAACACTGAACAGTCCATGTGTCAAGCTGTGGACAGTCCATTTGTCAAGCTGTGGGCAGTCCATTTGTCAAAATTGTGAAGTCCATTGTCAAGCTGTGAAGTCCATTTGTTTAGCTGTGAACAGTCCATTTGTTAGCTGTGAACAGTCCATTTGTCAAGCTGTGGACAGTCCATTTGTCAAGCTGTGGGCAGTCCATTTGTCAAGCTGTGAACAGTCCATTTGTCAAGCTGTGGACAGTCCATTTGTCAAGCTGTGGGCAGTCCATTTGTCAAGCTGTGAACAGTCCATTTGTCAAGCTGTGGGCAGTCCATTTGTCAAGCTGTGGGCAGTCCATTTGTCAAAGCTGGGCAGTCCATCTGTCAAGCTGTGGGCAGTCCATTTGTCAAGCTGTGAACAGTCCATCTGTCAAGCTGTGGGCAGTCCATTTGTCAAGCTGTGAACAGTCCATTTGTCAAGCTGTGAACAGTCCATTTGTCAAGCTGTGGGCAGTCCATCTGTCAAGCTGTGGGCAGTCCATTTGTCAAGCTGTGAACAGTCCATCTGTCAAGCTGTGGGCAGTCCATTTTGTCAAGCTGTGAACAGTCCATTCGTCAAGCTGTGGGCAGTCCATTTGTCAAGCTGTGGGCAGTCATTTGTCAAGCTGTGAACAGTCCATTCGTCAAGCTGTGGGCAGTCCATTCGTCAAGTTGTGCTCAATGAAGTGACAACAACCGTGCAGATAACAGTGTAGTCTACACAGGTGTGTTGCACTCTCTTCAAATTATAGTGGCTGTGTGCCAGACGACCAAGCACTGGGGAGTCCATGTCCACGTTATGGATGGTTTCTGATTTTCTAGAAGCCTGCAAGTGAGGTCAGCTGAACCGTCAGTAACACACACACGGCAGTCGGGCCAAGAAGTAAATCGGTCTGTTTAGTTTTCTGCTGCCCCGGCGCTGAACCTGCTCGTGACCTTCACCGCTTTGATAAGCGCTGGCATCGTGCGTACACGTGCACGCACGTGGTCATCAGCAGCAGACTGAGTACTGACTTTTTGTGGTGAGTTTTTTCTCTTGTGATTAATGCATATTCTTCTTCCACACTTCATAACTGGATATGATTAACTCTTGGAGTGATTTGTGTGTTGTGATTTCTTCTTGTGCCGCTTGATATAACTTCGGTTCATACCGCGTTCTTGAGTTTTGTGTGTGTGTGTGGTTTTTTTTTTTTCGTGGGTGTTGTTCATCAGTTGCGGAGACTGACTTGCCAGGCGGCCCGGTCAGTGTGGCACAGTGCTGAGATTTACAAGTACACTCCACCAAGCGCTTATTTCTCTCTCTCTCTCTCTCTCTCTCTCTCTCTCGCGCGCGTGCGTGCGTGCGTGCGTGCGTGCGTGCGTGTGTGTGTGTGTGTGTGTGTGTGTTGTTGTCTGTTCTCTCTCTCTCTCTCTCTCTCTCTTGCGCGCGCGCGAGCGTGCGTGCGTGCGTGCGTGCGTGCGTGTGTGTGTGTGTGTGTTGTTGTTGTTGTTGTTCTCTCTCTCTCTCTCTCTCTCTCTCTCTCTCTCTGCATACATAAAAGTAAGAGTGTGCAAGTGAGTACCTGAGCGTGTTTTAATGATAGAGAGCTGTAATATCTAGTTTCTCTCTCTCTCTCTCTCTCTCTCTCTCTCTCTCTCTCTCTCTCTGCTGTGTGTGTGTGTGTGTGTGTGTGTGTGTGTGATCCATCTGTTTATATACCGCTGTTGTTAGTGTGTGGGTGTTCTGTGTGTGTGTGTGTGTGTGTGTGTGTGTGTGTGTGTGTGTGTGTGTGTGTGTGTGTGTGTGTGTGTGTGTGTGCTCAACTGCTCTCTCTCTCTCTCTCTCTCTCTCTCTCTCTCTCTCTCTCTCTATCTTGCTCTCCCTCCCTCCCTCTCTCTCCCAAGTCGTGAGTAGGCTCACCATGAAGATGAAATGCGGCAACATTTTGCATTGGAGTGTGTACATGTGACATCAGTTTCAAATGATTGGAACGGGCAAAAGTACAAGGTCAGGTAGGAAGCATTTCATTGTTTATAACTGACATCTGCATGTGTAGCATGCTAAAATCTTGCTTTACTAAAAGCATGGTGCGGCTGTGATAGAATCAGTTTCGGCATGCTTCACAAGCACGTAGAGCACACAGATAGACAAGCAAAACATACTTAGCCGTGTGCTAGGGAAACCGCCGCCGTGTTCCCAGTGAAGCTGATCAGTGCCGACAGTGACTGTTTATCTGGGCCCTGTGCCAGCTGTCAGGTAAGGGTCCTAGGATTAATTTTCTGTCAGTTTTAAAGGAAAGATATGCATGTTCAATATGTCTGAGTTTGAGCGTGATTCAAAGGACAACGCATGCTCTCTACTGAGTTGAACTTTCATTTCATTTGTTGTGTGTTCATTAGTCTGTTTCAATTGTTTTTTGTTGACAATCTTTGTGGTGCTTGTCAGCATGCGTATGAAAGAAGACCCAATCATGTTTGGTGTCATTCTGTCAGTCAGAGACCCCACAATCCAGTGACATCAATCGACCACAGTTCGCTGCATTCTGGCGCAAAGTATTAATGAAGAAACACAACACCCCATTTCCAAAACACTAGTATCAGTGAAGCTGATCAGTGCTGACAGTGACTGTTTATTCGGGCCCTGTACTAGCTGTCAGGTAGGCGTCTAGCAAATAATTTTCTGTCTGTTGTGAAGGAAAAATATGCATGTCCAATATGTCTGAGTTTGAGCGTGATCGAAAGGACGACGCATGCTCTCTACTGAGTTGAACTTTCATTTCATTTGTTGTGTGTTCGTTTGTCTGTTTCAATTTTTTTTGTTGACAAATCTTTGTGGTGCTTGTCAGCAAAGCGTATGAAAGAACCCATTCATGTTTGGTGTCGTTCTGTCAGTCAGAGGCCCCACAATACAGTGACATCAATCGATCACAGCTCGCTGCCTTCTGGCATAAAGCATTAATGAAGAAACACAGCACCCTATTTCCAGGGCACTATCAGCCAGACAGCTAGTATCACATTACGCGTAGGGAGGAAAGGTTGTGGGAGGTTAGCGCAAGGAAGCTGACAGCTGTTGGCAGCTGTGCGCTATCTAAACAAACTGTGGCCGTCTCCATCCCTCCCTCCCGTCTTTGCTCTGCAACTGGTGGGCGGTCAGAAGTTATTGCCCTTGTCTTCAACTCAATATTCCTCTGCAGACAAGCGTGCACAGATAGTAAACTGCGTTATTACTAGATACCTTCACAAAAAAACCTGGTATGATTTGGACTAACAGGATTTTTGGAAAGGGGGGGAAGGATGGTGGGGGGAGATGATAGTGGTGTGCTTCCTTTTTTTTTTTTTCAAACAATACTCCAGTTTCCTACGCACTGTCTGACAATCTCAAACATTAATCAACTCACTTAGTCACGTAGATGTCACACTGAAAAAAAAAAAAGTTGGTTAAAAATGTCAATAAATCAATACACACATACACACACACACACACATACCCTGACAAGACGCATGCATGCACAGCAAGCGCACTCGAACAACAGCCCAAGGTTCCAGACCCCCTCCCAACATACCGGTCCATGCCGTCGTCTTTGTGTTTTCTTGAAGATGCTGCGACGAGGTCCGCTGGCCGACCCCGGAGCCGATCCGGGCCCGCAGCTTGGGGAAGGGACAGCACCCTGAAGAACTTGTGGGTTCACCGTGAGAGGTGGCGGCTTGTGTTTTGCTTTGGATAGCTGTGAGGGTAATCAAACACAAACCTTTCACGTCAGGACTGGCTTAAAACAAAAACAACTACAACAACAACATGTTTTAAACAGCCTTTCAAACAACATGCACAAACTGACACCACACCTTATTTTGGGGAGGGAGGGGGGTGGGGTTGCTGCTGTGGGAGGGAGGGATAGTGGTGGGAAAGCAGAGGGGGCTCAGTAGCATGCAGTCCAACAACCTTTTTTTTTTTTTTTTTTAAATGTACTTCATAAAAACGAACTAGTGCTGTTTTCAGGAGCATTATCTGTATTTGGATGTCTGTCTTTACTCATCTACAAGCAGCGGTTTGGTTTGAGAGGTGGGTAACTGGCAGAGAGGGGGGGTGTTAGAGGGCCAAGCTGGGTGGTAATATGTCGAACGTGGACTGCGCTTGTGACTGCAAGGTGTGTTTTTTCTCTATTGCCTGTGGTTCTAGTTCATTTGGCTTGTGACTGCAAGGTGTGTTTTTTTCTCTATTGCCTGTGTTTTCTAATTCATTGGCTGGCTTGTGCCTGCATGCGGAGTTTTTGTATACTGCCTGTTGTTCTAATTCATTTGGCTTGTAATTTGATGTATGTTCTTGATTATTGTAAACGCCTACAGTATTCAATTGATTAGGTGCATAAATGTTGTTCATCATCATCATCATAACAGTATTATTTGTTCACTGCAAAACAGGAACAAAAAACCTGTCCCCCCCTCATCAACCAACCCCCCCCCCCCCCCCCCCCTCTCCCAACTGCC
>JADBJO010002494.1:250000-260000 GCA_016801955.1 Conus betulinus
GTGCAGTGTCTCCTCTGGTGGGTGGGCTCACAGCAGCTAGATCATGACTGACTGATCCCTGTGGACTGTGGAGCAGGGGTTCTGGCTGCGGTCATGTGTGGGACAGCCAGGATATGCCGCATTCATACACACACACACACACAGATTTACACACACACACAGATACACACACAAACTCACACACACATCCTCTAGCACTGACCCCAATCCCATCCCCTCTTCAGCAACCCCTTCTTCCCAGTAATGCTGCACATGCAGAAAACAGAAGAAGAGCACATAACTCACACACACACGTACACTCCCATGTGAAGAGAAAGAAAAAAGAAAGACAAACACAAAAGTAAGTAAGACAGATAGGCATGCCAACACTGGGAGACAGACACCAAAGCAACAGCAATGAACAGACAGAAACCAGTGACAGACCAACCGACGGACGGATGGACAAGAGTTACCTGGCATGATCGGGACGTAGTGGACACCATGCCCTGTATGGTGTCCACCTTGTTGTTTGGGGAAGGACTGTTGGCAGGGGATGGACACTGTGGCCCCGCTGGCTTGCGACACAAAGCTGAACCTGACACAGAACAAAGCGCAGTCGTGTTGGTTACAGCAATACCTGTGGCCACACAAGGCAAGATAAGAAAATGCTGCTTATAAACCCGGCCTACAGCATAGGGTCATAGCAGGGCTGTCACTGCGTTGAAGTCAATTCATAAGTCATCACTGAAAAAACAAAAAGAGAAAGAAAAAAATCATACAACCCTTTTAAAACACACCTACCAGAACCCTGATGCAAGGAAAACACACAAACAAACAAACAGAACTTTGGCACACATTAAAATCCAAAGGAAATCTTCAGTGAGGTAGAATCCTCACTAGCAAACAAGACAAATTTTGGCTTACTGAATCAAACAGAACACTTAACACACATACAATTCCAAAGGAGGAAACAAGACAAATGGGGCTCACAGAATCAATTCACCCCTGAAATGAAATGCAAAAAAAACAACAAAGCACACACGAAAAAAAAGCCAAAGAACCGGAATAGCTCAGCTGCCTCCTACCTCTGGTTTGTCGGTAAAATCACCCGCTGCTGCTGCTGCTGTTGGTGCTGCTGCTGTTGTTGTTGCTGTATCTGAGTGGTGATGGCGGCCGGCTGCTGCTGTATCTGGGCGGTGATGGGGGACGGCTGCTGCTGTAGCTGAGCGGCAAGCGGCTGCTGAGGCTGCTGCAGCACCGTGGGGGAGGGGGGTATCTGGGGGGAGTGCGGGGGCCTGAGCCACAGCCAGTGACACCACGGGCTGGGCGATGGAGCCGGAGATTTGAACCTGGGGAGGGCAGACAGGGAGATTGGGGGGATTGGGGGAGGAGGGTTGCAAACTGCTGTGACTCTCCAATGAATTACTCACTGTATACGCACACATGGCGCACGCACACACACACACACACAGACACACACACACACACAGACACATATACACACATGCATGCACACACACACACGCACGCTCTCACACCCTGGGGCGGGCACACGCACACAAACACCACATACAAACACATAAACACACACACATATACGCATAAACACGCAACACACACACATGTGCGCGCACACACACACACACTATATGGCATATCTCATGAGGATAAAACCACGATACGGCCAATACACACTGTCACAATGAGCATCCCTTTGGGCGACATGAACTGAAAACCGTATAAACTGAGTTTATTTCTTTCCTGTGGGGAGAAAAAGACCAATCTCTATATTTTGCTTTTTCCCCCCATTAAAAAAAACAATCAGTTTCTTGTGAGGAAATAACCTGGACGTGGCTAATAAGCGCCGTCACTTTTTGCACCCATCATGGTGACATGAAAAATGGAACAAACTGAGCTTATTTCTTTGCTGTTGAGGGGAAAGAGGTTAAAGTCTGACATGAAAAACTGAATAAACTCAGTTTATTTCTTTGCTGTTGAAGGGAAGGAAGTCCAAGTCTCAAAATTTGTTCCGCTTTTTTTCTGTGGACAAAATCGCAAATGCTCAAACAGCAGCCTCAGCAACTGGAGAGAGCACACAACTGCACTTCCCTTCCACACCTACTGACTGACCACCTGTGAAGACGGCAACTGCTGACTGCACAGAGATCCTCACTGAAACAGTGAAGCTAGTCCACGCAGACACACAAACTCATTCCCTACTAACAAACCATTTCAGTTCATGAACAGAAAGCGATACAACCTATTTATGTTTTTCACAGCCCGGCCTACCAACCACACAGGGCCACATCAGGACTGTGAAGGAAGGCAGATCCCAGAACAACTAAAAAATGAAAAAAAAAAAAACAACAAAAAAATGTCCCACAAGACATGTAACACAGTTGACACAATACGCCACTACGGTTCAATTTATGGCTCTATCCACATTTTCCTGTGCAAAAGGAAACGGTCTAAGAGTGGAAGGAACGACAATTGACCACACTTCAATTTCCTTTTTTTTGGGGGGTGGGGAGGGTGCGGGGGTTCTTAGCCTTCAGCAGTTTTATCACACCCAGTAGGATTTCTGACATCAGTGAGGAGAAAAGCAAGCACCAGGAAAAACCGACAACACAATAAAACCCCCAAAACACCCGCCCCCGTAAGCATGTGCCAATCGGCCATCACCAACCTGCTGAGGTTGGGCCATGGCCACGACGGCCGGGGACTGCGGCATGGCCACAAACTGGGTCAAAGCCACGGCCTGCTGCGGCTGCAGCTGCTGAGGTTTGCTGAGGACGGACTGCTGCGTGGTCAGGACCTGCACAAGTGGGGACAGGCGGGAACGCACTGTGAGTCGACAGGTGATATTCTCTTCAACATGAGCGTTTGTATGATCTTGAAAACACATGCCTTTCTTTCACCTGACCTACCCATTCCTACTGAGGTATCTGCAGCACTTTAGTACAGCATGAACAGGCTCTAAATGTCTTGAGGAGTGTAATCTTTTTTCCCAACATTCGTTTTTTTTTTTTTCCTCACATTCAAAATGTCTGGGTAGACGATGTAAATTAAACGTAGTAAACCAAACACATCTGCAGTCTATTGGCTTTTTGCACCCCCCCCCCCCCCCCCCCCCCCCCCCCACCCCCGAAACTTTGATCTGTAAAAGATAAGAATCAAAGTAATCCCACCAAAAAGAAAAAAAAAAAAAAAAATTCCCTAGGTTTGTTTTCTTTTAACAAGAACAAAAAAAATCAACCTATGTTTGTTCTCTCTTTTTCCTCCCCATCAACAGTTTTTTTTGGTTTTTTTTTCTTAAGTTCACCCCCTTCTAAAACATCGTTTTCATACAACGCTGCAGTGATCAAATATCCCTATTGTTCACTCCTGCCCAGCCGTGTTTGGAGTGAACAATAGGGATATTTTGTGTACCACTCACAACTGACCTACCTTACGTATACTGTTGGCAGGAGAGATCTGGATCTTCCCAGAGACTGGAATGGTCTGTGGCGCCCCCTGGGCGTTGGCCTGGCTGCTGGCCACGGCCACGAAGTTGGCCTGAGTGACGGCCCCTCCAGGCAGTGCCATCTGGAGCACGTTCTGCACCTTGTCTCCTTGCGGGCTGGCCTGCACCTGGCGGCAAACGTTCACGCTCTCATCACAGCTGTCAATGAATCTGACCTATGTTCTAGTATGTTTCATGAAGTGAACTCCTGAAGGGCAATCACTCTGTCAGCCAAGCTGGGTATGGAGGACAGGTTAGCTCCCTGCTCTCCCTATTTTTTTTTTTTTTTTTTTTCTTGTTTATGGGATCCTGTTCGTTTGGCGATGATCCTTGCCCAGCAGCGATACGGCATTTGTTTGGTAAGTATGAGAAAGACAATCTCTAATTATCTGTAAGGCGAGCATGAGAAAAACAATCTCTAATTATCTGTAAGGTAAGTATGAGAAAAACAATCTCTAATTATTTGCAAGGCAAGTATGAGAAAAACAATCTCTAATTATCTGTAAGGCAAGTATGAGAAAAACAATCTCTAATATCTGTAAGGTAAATATGAGAAAAACAATCTCTAATTATCTGTTTGGTAAGTATGAGAAAAACAATCTCAAATCATCTGGGGGAAAAAAATCTGTGACACATAGCGACTGATCTCACGCATAATCCTGAAAATGGGGTTAATACCTGTGTGTGTGTGTGTGTGTGTGTGTGTGTGCGCGCGCGCGCGCATGCATGTGTGTGTGTGTGTGTGTGTGTGTGTGCAGCATGCATGCGCATGCATACGAGCAGTTGCAAAATCTGTAACGCGAGGAGTGTATGTATGGACATGTATGTTGTCTTCCAAGCTATGTGGCGTGCATTCTCACAGCCTGTTAAACAAGAGGTATGATATGTCATTGTATGGCATGGTATGGTCAGCATTAATCCATATGAAACCTGACGTACACATCACATGTCTATACTCCCCTCAATCTTCCACTCTCCACAGACCTTTAATCTGTGAATTCAAATCCTCTCTCTCTCTGTCTAGTAAAGACATAAGCACTAAAAGATTGCAAAATTAGCATTCTTGTGCGTTCGCACAAACATACATGTGCACAAACATACACTGTGCACATTCTCTCTCTCTCTCTCTCTCTCTCTCTCTCTCTCTCTCACACACACACACACACACACACACACACACACACACACACTCATGAGTGGGCAGATCAGGCTGCTAGGACAGCAGCGCGCAAACATAGAAAGCTCAGTCCGACTAATTATCAAACCAGACCTTTCTGAGTATTACAAATGTGTAAAGTGTCGAGGGATCGATTTAATGATTTTCTGATAAATTCAAACAGTCAGTATTATCAGCAGCGTGAGGAACTGATCCTAAATCGTTTTTTAAATAATGTACCCATTTTTTTTACTCTAGACCATTTACAAGTTTAATGTACGGGTTATGAGTAAATGCATTTAACACAAAATATTCTAAAAATGTACCATGCACATGTAGGAAACAAATAATCGTAAACCATTCATTTCTTTAGTGCCCGGTAATACATCAGTTAGTTCCTCAATCATTAGTTGATCAAATTTCATTTAATGATTCATCATCGTCCACAGAGGACATTTTTAACAATCATCAGTTACTTTATGATTTCTCTAAAGTTTTAAAACTCCAGTCCAGTTGGCATCTTTTTCTGATTTATTGCGTTACTTTATGCGTCATTATTGCTATATATCTGACATGCTTCCTAGTAGGCCCCTAGATGATATTAGGACTATTATACAAAATTTAAGCCCCGTAAGTTGACAAGTTAATTAGGACTCCTAAATTACCTTTTGTTCAGTTATATATACTAACTGAATAGCCACAAACACTTATTCTACTTGTAAATACACACCCCCATCCACAAATTACTCCTCAACTCAACAACCCCCATCCCCCAATCCCTACTCCTGCTACACACACACACACACACACACACACACACACACACACACACACATATATACACTTTCCCACTCCCCGCTATCCCCATCCCATTCCATTTTTTTTCTATCTCCCTCTAATATCACCAATGGTGAAAAGACGTTAAAATTGAAGAAAACACTCATGCCAACTGTCAAAAGTGCGAAATTCAATTGATGTTGCACACAGCCCAGCCCAACCATAAGCATTCATGTCACAACGGTCCTCTCATTTAATTCAACTCCCTACAGCACAAAAAACTGCTGCTGCAACTATCACTAATGCTATTTCAGCTGCTGCTGCTGCTGCCGCCTCTGAAATTACCATTACCACCACCAACATCATCTGAATCATTAACACCGCCTAGTCTCACAAACACACACACACCCACCATACCTGCACAGACGGCAAGATGTATCGAACGTGAGTCGGCTGCTGGGAAGGGGCGATGTTAAGCGTCTGGGTGGGAGTGGGGTGGCGCCCCCTGTTTCTGCTGTGGCATGGCGTTGTTCGTCTTCAGCACCAGGTTGGTCACCACCTGTGCCGGCTGTGCCGTCACTGCGGCAGCAGTGGGATCGTCTGCACCTGCAGATAACTCCCATTTACAACCAGGGTCCATACAGTCCTGTTATTGACTGTACCCAGCAGGAACCCTGAAAAGAAGATACAAACAGTATGTTAATGTGGGTATCAACATTTCAGGGATGATGATCATTTCGCTTATAAACAGAGCTTGTAGTCCTTTCAATGTTTCATGAACCATGATAACTTTGTTTATGAACAGGGCTCATAGTCCTGTCAATATTCCAGGGACTAAGATAATTTTGTTAATAATCAGGGCCCACTACAGACAGTCCTGTCAATATTTCAGGGACTGAAATAACTCCGTTAATAAACAGGGCCCACAACACACAGTCCTGTCAATATTTCATGGACTGAAATAACTTCATTAATAAACAGGGCCCACTACAGACAGTCCTGACAATATTTCAGGGACTGAAATAACTTCTTTAATAAACAGGGCCCACTACATTTCAGGGACTGTATCAGATCCCAAACCCCCCCCCCCCCCCCCCCCCTTCCCCCCGAGACTGTCCACAGGGAGAACTGTTATCATGAAGAATCATGTAACGCACTACAGTGTACGCACTGAAACTCCCACGACATGCACACCCTGGGTTGTCAGCCTCGTGAAGTAAAACGCCGGAAGCCAGGGGATGATGGGAACAGGTGTACTTTGGAATGAAAGCATTACTGACACCTGTTGCGTCCACTGATGAAAGTAAAACCAAGGGAAAAAAAATGACATGGAATCACTGGCACACAGGACATCATTGCGGTTCAGTTCGGTGATGGTTCATCTATCCCTTCCCAAACCTGGGGTCTAAGTGTCATTACAGATTTTCAGGAATAATCGTTAAAATGAATACAGAATCTGACAAACTTGTGAGAGTTGCAGGACAGTCATTTCATTCATTACACGTTCTTCACAGGTTAAGATCATCTTGTGATGAAAAGACGTTAAATAAAACTACATGAACTGAACTACTGAACGTTCTTCAACAGACAGACAGATTTTCAAAACATTCAAAAAACAAACAAAAGAAACGGAACTTTCACGAATGACCCACATGACCCTTCAGCCCCCACACCGCCCCCCCTCGCTAACCTTATTGGTCTGGCCGCTGTTGGAGGGCGGGGCGATGTTGCGGATGGTGGTCATAAACCCCTGAGAGTTCATCGTGGTGTGCACGCTGGTGTTGCCGCCCTGGCCCTTCTGATTGGACGGCGGTGGCAAGGGGGGTGGGGGAGGCTGCGGTTGCGCGGCCACTGCCGACAGCCCCGACGCATTGAGCAGGGTCATGCTCCCGTACTGACTGCCGGCTGCAGCACAATAGTGCCCACGCCGGGCGTCTGTGGGTTGGGCAGATGGCCGCCGGCTGCACGCTGATGCTGCTCACCGACGCCGCACGACCGGCCCTTGCTAGCGGCGGGGATCACCACGCCGCCTGACGACGGCAGGGAGTTGACAGGCTTGGAGGCAATGGGGATAGGGGTAGAGATGGGCTTGGTGGTGGTGGCGAAGGTGGGGGTGACGGGGGTGCCGGAGGTCTGGCCAGCGCAGGTGGCGAAGGGCTGCGGGGCGGCCAGGATCTGAACCAGGGTGGTGGCCATGGGCTTCCCCACGATATGGCCTTGCTGCACCGTCACCTGGTCAGACAGGTGGGGGGACAGCACAGGTAAGTGTCAGTCAGGAGGAGTGCGACATGAATTTGGCAAATCAAGCAGTCCGACATAGAGATAGATATATACAGAGATAGACGAATAGAAAGATAGATACATACACTGGTAGATAAAGGTAATCGACAGTTTAAGGTAGAGATAGACAGCTAGACAGATAGAGACAGCTAGACAGATACCGACAACTAGATAATCAAAAATAGATTTGGCCCTGCTGCACTGTCACCTGATCAGCCAGGTGGTGAACAACGCAGGCTAGTGACAGCAACACTTTCCACTGATTGCAAGAAAGCCCCCCCCCCCACTGATCCACCGTGCTAGTAGGTCAGCCTAGTAAGAAACTGTTCCCCATTTTTCCAATCTTGCGTCACGACGTCATGTGCCCCTCCCTACCCCGCCCCCACCCCCTCTCCGCCACCACCTTTACATACCTGTTGCTGTCCACCAGAGGGCTGTGGGGGTTTCTGGGAGCTCCGGCCCTTGGAGATCTTGCCGAACATGGGGCCGTTGGCGTTGCTGCGGCCCAGCTGGGTCTGCGTGTCCGAGGCCACGATCAGCTGGTGACGGTCCTGCGTCATGGTGATGTTGTGGATGGTCATGTGACCCACCTGAGGCTGCTGCTGCTGCATGCACACGCGGTTCCCGTTCGTGGTGGTGGTGGTGGCCATGGAGACCGGCTGGGTTTCTGAAGTGGAGGGACACAGTGGAGAGGTCATGGGTCGGTGAGGAGTGTGCCACATAGAATTTTTTTTTTTTCTTTGGCTGTCCCAACCTCAGCGCCACCTCAGTGGCAGTGCACCCACGCCGCTTATTCCGACACCCCCGTCCACAGCCTCTCCCTCCGGCGGGCGCGCCACCACGTCCGTACAATGACAGCCCCCATGGACCCGCCAATACCAGTGACCTCAACGGACCAAACCAGGCCCCAAACATGGAGAGGACATCGAAACTGAGGTCACCATGACGGCAGGGCATGAAGGGCCACAGAGTTTGAGACTTTTTTTTTTATGCTTATCGATGAGAATGAGGATGATGAAGATGATGCTACGGATTTCCATTTCAGTCTGTGACTACATGACAGGGCTGTAATCTACGCTTCCTTTCATAATATATATCCCGGCGTCAACCAGGCCCGAGAAATACAGGCACCTGCAGTGTTGGTCAGAAAATTTGAGCAACACTCTCAGAAACGCATCCATTAAGTGGATGAAACTCAACTGTGTTGTCCAAGTCTTCCCAACTAAGTCCGCAGCAAACTCAACTCTGGGTTGGAGCCGGTCAGGACAGAAAAACCCACATGACTCTGATGGATTCGAACCCATGACCTCCCACCGGAGTCCGCAATGCTAACCACTTCGCCACGGCGGCTGGTCACATAGAAATTTCAAAACAATGTGTACAGAGTTTACTGTGCTCCTTATTTTTGTCTGAAATGAGCTGGTCTTGTACATCTCTAACCAACCGAAAGAAACAACCCAAAAGCTGTGCTCCCTGGCATGAACGTGGATGGACAACCCACTACGAAGAATTGGGAAAAAAAAACTCCCTCTCTAGAACTGTTCTGTGTGTGAAGTATGAACTTCAAACGATTTTCCTCTCTTCCTCTCTTTATCCCTTCGAGTCCAATTTAATTTATAGCGTTTTATAATCCAGGCAAGCAAAAGGGAGTGATATGGGCCCACATCCTCCAAATCCAGTCCATGCTTGTTTGAAAAAAAAAAAAAAAAACTACATTTACATCAAAAACCAGTTCTTTTCTCAAATATGATCAAAGTGCCTTAAAATGTGATTGTCCACAAAATCTCAGATCCAATAAAAGTTATTTACCTTTTTAAGAAACTCAAAGATCATATTCAGGTGTGAAATCCCTGGACAATGTTTCTATGGAGTCTGCTGTAAAGTGTTGACATTGAATGTCATGCCAATCCGCACACTCTGTAAGCATTTCTATTTCTTTTTTTTTTTTTAATAGTGGACTGTGTGCGGCGTACCTCCTCATCCTTTATAACACCTGCATATGTGTAAAAGAAAGTGGTTTTCATGCTTTGGGTGCACACTTTTCCTCCCTTTCCCTCCCTCACACTATGAAAAGTAAATATTTCGTCTCAACACTTGCTGTTCCTCTTGCCATTCGTCTGCGGACCTAACGGACATGAAACGGAAGGAAACACAACTCTCTCAACATACCAGCCAGCGCTCCAGGCACAGAAGACGTAGAGAAGGACATGGGCCGGAACTCCCATTTTCCCGTCCAAAGGCCCTCGATGTTTTCCTCAGACCCCCCTCTAGGGGTGTCCTTGAGTTTGGCGCGGAACACCGCCCCC
>JADBJO010002494.1:265000-275000 GCA_016801955.1 Conus betulinus
GGTTCCCATGTTGTTCTAACAGAGCACTGTGGTCACTGGTGGAACAGAGCACTGTGGTCACTCGCTATAGTTCTGTAATCTGTCCAATATCGACTTCCATGTTGTTCCAACAGAGCACTGTGGTCACTGGCTATAACTCTGTAATCTGTCCAATATCGACTTCCATGTTGTTCCAACAGAGCACTGTGGTCACTCACTATAACTCTGTAATCTGTCTAGTATCGGTTTCCATGTTGTTCCAACAGAGCACTGTGGTCACTCGCTATAACTCTGTAATCTGTCCACAACCTTGGTGCTGACTTCCAACTCCTTGGTGTTCTATCACACAACCACCGGAAGTTTTACGTGAGGTCTACCATGCCTGCCTGGTTTAAACAGCCTTTCCCAGCCTCCGTACCGACCGATCCTTCCAGTGATAAACTGTCCACAATCCTTTTGACGGGACAGTCTTCTGTCAGGGTCATTCATAGTCACACTCGACTCTAGATGAAAACTGTCATACAACATGCGTAGAGTCAAAGCAGTGTGCAAATGGCGTCCACTTCTGCTGCAGCCTTTATACTCCAAAATCACAAAGCTGATGCTCAAAGCTTTTAAAGCAACTCATTTGGGGATAAAAATAAGGGTCATCCTCAAGAGGTGGTAGTTTGATTGTGACGACAAACAGTAAGGTAATGTTGCTTAAGGCCTAAATAAGCGCAAAAGGCAATCAGGGCTGCCACCACGCTGAAGTCAACTCTCCAAAGGCCACATCAGGGCTGTCACCACGCTGAAGTCAACTCACGAAGGGCCACATCAGGGCTGTCAACAAGCTGACGTCAACTCACAAAGGGCCATATCAGGGCTGTCACCACAATGAAGTCAACTCATAAGTCATCTCTTTTTTTTTTAATTAAAAAAGAATTCACACAACTGTTTGAAATACACACCTTCTAAAAAACACACGGGAAAACTTTCGTTTAAAATCATCCTTCTGTAAAATCTTAGATTAGATGAAGTGACGACAAACACGTAGAACAGAGGTCAAGGTTACGAAAAGCATCAATGCAGCCGTGTGGAACAAGTCGTGGCTAGAGATGTTTTGACAGTTTTGTACCTGGCGTGTCCGAGTCCAGGGGGTTATCGGTGGAGCTGAGGCGACTGTCGCGCTGCTGCTTGAGGGTGCTGGCGATGGTGGACGACCGCTTACGGTCCTTAGAGCACCACTTCCAGTCCGGATGTGCCTTGAAGTGCGCTTCTTTCACCTGAAAAATACATGTGTTTTTTCCCTACAAAACTGTGCTTGAAGTGCGCTTCTTTCACCTGAAAAATACACGTCTTTCTCTTAAACGGTGCTTGAAGTGCGCTTCTTTCACCTGAAAAATACACATGTTTTTCTCTATAAAACGGTGCTTGAAGTGCGCTTCTTTCACCTAAAAAATACACGCTTATCTCTTTAAAACTGTGCTTGAAGTGCGCTTCTTTCACCTGAAAGAGTGCGTCTTTCTAAATTGTGCTTGATGTGCGCTTTTTTTCACACGAAAAATACACATTCTTCTCCTACACTGTGATTGATGTGAGCTTCTTTCATCTGAAAAACACGTTTTTTGCTTACACAGTGAATGAAGTGAGCTTCTTTCAACTGAAAAACACGTATCTTTCTTTTACGCCGTGCTTGAGGTGAGCTTCTTTCACCTGAAAAATACACATTCCTCTTTCGCACTACTGAACAGTGACACAAAAGTATAGCTCACAGTATTTATACTCATCTGGAAAGTAAAACTGACGATATTCATACTTACATTTTCATCAATTACAGGACCATTAATCAGAGGATCATGGAGTATACCATCAGAAGGTAAGTGTGACTGAAAGTAGGCAGCTCCATGGGTCCTACTACACAAATGCTGGCGCAGACAAAGCTCCTACTGCAGTAAGCTTTTCTATTCAAAGATCTGTGGTTTCTCTGCTTCACTGCTCTCTTTGTCTATGATTATTGCAGTTATGTTTTACTGGCATTTTAACACAAATTATCATTACGCCGACTGTCAGAATAACAAACACCAACAAAGCAATAAAGATCAGCTTGGCCCCCACTCACCAAGAAAAACAAGCGTGACTGAATGATTCAAACACAATACACATTCAACATATTAGACAAAAACAATTTTTTTTTTTAGGTGTGTGCCCTTTTCATGTGCCAATTCACAGTTATGACAGTTGGAGTAAGGCACCCTGATCTTCCAACGGAACAGTCAAAATATCAGTCACAAGACCTGAGCAGGTAGAAAAGAGCCTGCAAAATTTCAAAGGGTCCTGGCGCTAGCATCGGCCCAATCAGGAAGGTTTCAAGGGCAGTGGCCTCAACTCCAGGGATCAGGGAGACAAGACCCCAGAAGCTGAAACTTGTTCCCCCCAGACTTGCAGACTATGAATTTTACGGTTTGTTCCAGCGATTCTGCATTCTAACAACTCTTGACACCTGCAGGCTTCTCGACATTTCCTGCCACTTCTTTCCTCATACTGGGAAATATTTAGAGCCACCAGATTTTTGGCTGTTTAAAAGCAATGACAAACCGAACTGGAATAATGGATTGGATTCTGAACTTGAAGCCTTATGGTTGTCATTAACATGTCCCCCATAATTTTCTCAACAGATTTCGAAAAATCTCAAGAATGGCCCTGGACACCTTTAAAAAGCCAAATTCTGGCTAAAACCTTGACAATCTCATGTCTGAAATATGCCAGGTCGATTAAGGTCACACAGCCAGTCACGATGCCAGGGCTGCAAAAGGCTGACCAAGCTTGGCCACCGCTAGGTTCACAGCACTTTCTGTGCAATCCTACAGACACACAAAAGAACAAAAGACACCTGTATAACAAAAAAAAAAAAAAAAAAGAACAAAAGACACTAACCACTAATGTAGCCACCACAGGTAGCAGAACCATACTTACTTACTTACGCACTACAACCCCTTCTGGGGTATAGGCCGCCAACAAGGGTCCTCCAGGCATCACGGTCCAGGGCAATTCTCTCCAGCTGGTTCCAGGTTTTCCCCAACGCTGTCATATCCGCATGCAGGTCTCGGCGCCAGGAGTTCCTTGCGCGGCCTCTCTTTCTTTTTCCCTGCGGGTTCCAGGTCAATGCCTGCCTGGTGGTGTTGTCGGCAGGCTTTCTTAGGGTGTGGCCTATCCACCTCCATCTCCTTTGGAGAATATCTGCATCGGCTGGCTTCTGATTTGTCTGTTGCCACAGGTCCTCCTTGCTGATCCTGTCTGGCCAGTGGATCCTCAGTATGCGCCTCAGACAGGAATTGATGAAAGTCTGGATCTTGTTGGTGATGGTACTGTGGTTCGCCATGTCTCAGCTCCATAAAGAAGTACTGATTTGACGTTGCTATTGAATATCCTTATCTTGGTTTTCTTGGAGATGACATTTGATTTCCAGATATTCTTCAGCTGGAAGAAAGGCGTAGCAGAACCATGCATAAACCAAACCAACCACCACACGCAGACAGACAGACAGACAGACAGACAGCTCAGCTCAGACACGACACCGCCACATCCCTCACCTTGGAGGCCAGGTCGTAGTACAGCTGCTTCTGCTTGGGTTCAAGGGCGTACCACCACTCGCCCAGGATCTTGCTGCTGACGGTGCGGTTGTCCTGGTTGGGGTGGCGCTGGTGAACCATGGCGCGGTGGCGCTTGCTGAAGATCATGAAGGCGTTCATGGGGCGCCGAATGTGGTCCTTGTCCTTCTGTTCAGCACACAGGCGGCAAGAGTGTGACTTGAAAACAACAGGCTGGCACATTGTTTACACCTATGTGTGTGTACACACACACACGCACACACACACACACACAGCATGCATGAACACACACACACACACACACACACACACACACACACACACGCACACACACACACACACACACACAGCATGCATGCAACACACACACACACACACACACACACACACACACACACACACACACACACGAGCATTCACATGCACACGCAAGTGCGCGCACACACACACACACACACACACACACACATTATATGCACACACGCACATACACGAACAGACACACACGCACACACACATACACACAACATTGGGAAATTCCACTACAACGTTACTATTGCTCCATGCAAAATGCTGGTGCTGAGGCTCAATCAGGTCAGGCTTGGGTGTGGCTGTGGATGTGGGAGATGGAGTGAGGAAGTAATGTACAAATAAAGCACAGAGGACAGAGCAAGTCTCAGCTTAGGAACAGTATTTATCAGAGGTAAGGTAAGGTAATGTTGCTTTTGGCCCAGCCAACCGCAAAGGACCATAACAGGGCTGTCACCTCATTAAAGTCCTCTCACAAGTCATATTACAATTAATGAAATTAAAATTTCAAAAAATCATTCACACAACCCTTTAAAACACTCTTAAAACTAGACCAGAAATTTTGTTAAAAATCTTTCCTCCATTTAATCTTTAGTTCAAATGAAATATATAAATATCAATCTCTATCAGAAATTCAAAGATCACATCAGGCGGGACATCTCTGAACAAGGTTTTCACACGGAGAGTCTGCTGGACTTGTGGTATTTTCCAAACCAGGCTGGCTCGACCAACAGTTGAATGGACCACAGGCTCAAGCGGGCAGGCTAGAGCCCAAACACACACTGTTTCATCCACATCAAGGGAGCATCTCTGTGAATGCTGGGAAAATATTCAGAGGACACTGCAAGAGCATGCATCGTGTCGTGTAAGGAAACGTAAGAGTTCATCCCTGTCACGAAATTTCAGATCAAGAGTGGAACACAGTAACATCATGTTTTGTTTGTTTTTTTGTTTGTTTTTTTTTGGGTTTTTTTGCTGTCCCAATCTCTGCGCCACCTCAGAGGCAGTGCACCCATGCCGCTCACTCCGACACCCCGTCCACAGCCCACAGCCCGGTCGGCCCCGCCGCAGCCCCGGCACCGACAGTAACATCATTTTCATCATGGTCATTCTCACAGATCACAATAAAACACACTCAGTCTCTCATTGTGCAGGCCCTTCATGCCCTGCTCTTGTTGTTTCCCTAGTATCAACTCCCTCTCGACACCCCTCTCGCAAAGTTTATGTCAAAGTCACAGCTGTTTTCCAACTCACTGGGACTGTTACTGGATGAACACAATGGTGGCGCCCTCTACAGAGAGGGAGCATTACTCATGCTGACCCTGCAACCAATAACTGTTATCTCCGTGGGGCTTTGTAGGTGGTACCTAGCGTGTGTTGGATCTGACGGAACCAGTGAACGCTACTGCTGAGGTGACTTCACAGGAGTGCATTGTCTCCTCTAGTGGGTTGCCTCCAGGTGGCTCGATACTGATTGCTCCTTGTGAAAAACTGCCGATTCTGGCACCGTGACAGGAGCCTGGGATGGGCGGTTTGCATGAAGGCAGAGTGAGCAGCATGGTTGTAATGCAACTGAAAACTTTGTCAGAAGGTACAGCAGATGTAACAGCAAGCAAGCAAACACACACACACACACACACACACACACACACACACAGCACGCACGCACGCAAACACGCATGCATGCACGCAAGCACGTGCACACACACACACACACACACACACACACACACACACACACCACACACACACACACACACACACACACACACACACACACACACACACACACACAGAACATCATGGAACATGGATGAGCCAACCTTTCTCATCGCTTTGTTCTCCTCTTTGTCCTTCAGGGCGCTCAGCGACTGCGAGCGTCTTTTCACCGGGGCTTTGGCCACTTTTTTTGGGTGCAGCCTCTGCAGCCGGCTCGAAGACGTCATCATCGTCGGGGTCATAGTTGTCATCCTCAAGCCGCAAACCTACAAACAGTACACAGCTACTCACACACAGTTTTATTCAGGGCTGCAGCCAACTCTAGGTTATAAATATACCAAAAGCTCTCTACATCTACCTCTTGTCTTACAAACTTTGTGAAAAGGGACCGAGTCTGTTTTGTATATCGTTCTAAAAAAGTCAACACAGCATGTTTTTAGAGTTAACTTGTAGTGTACTGTCATTTTCGTCCATGCATGTGAGTGTGCGTTAGTATGTTAGTGTGTGTGTGTGTGTGTTTTTTGTGTGCATGTGCGTGTGTGTGTGTGTGTGTGTCTGTGTGTGTGTGGGTGTGTGTGTGTGTGCACACGCATGTACATGCATGCGTGTGTTTGTGTGTGTGCATGTGCACGCATGTGTGCATGCACACAATGCATGTTTGTTGTGTGTGTGTGTGTGTGTGTGTGTGTGTGTGTGTGTGTGTGTGTGTGTGTGTGCATGTGCATGTAGGAGGGAGAGACAGAAAGAGAAAGAGGGAGAGAGAGAAAAGAGTGTATGTGCGTGTTTGAGTTCAAGAGTGTGAGTAGCCAAGAAAGAAAGCATTTGCCTGAGCATCTGTCTTTTAATTGTATGTGTGCTTGTGTTCTCTAATTGTGAGTGTGTGTGCGTGTGTGTTATTAACACACTGTGAGTGTGTGTGCGTGTGTGTGTTATTAACACACTGTGAGTGTGTGTGCGTGTGTGTTATTAACACACTGTGTGTGTGCATGTGTCATTAACACACAAAAGAAGAGGAATCAGTACCAAGTGGCCTTTTCTCATCCTGCCCTCCGAAAGACACATGCGGCTGAATCACAAAAGCAAATTGCCAATTTCTTTTTTCTTTCCATAGACATGAAAAATGCAAAACGCACACATCAAATTGATGGGAAAACTGTTGAGAAAACATGACTCAGAGAGAGAGAGAGAGAGAGAGAGAGAGAGAGAGAGAGAGAGAGAGAGAGAGAGACAGACAGACAGACAGAGAGAGAGAGAGAGAGAGAGAGAGAGAATGAAGGAAAAGATGGAAAAAAAAGAAAGCCAAGGAGACATGACAATTTTTTTTCTTTTAAATCACACTTTCACAGCAATGTACAAAAACAAATAAATACTGTCTTGGGAACAGTACACAGACCTGCGCATGCAAACAGAATCTCTGATTCAGCACTGCAGTTGAATGACAGTGGGTAAGAAGTTGGTAGGGATTTGTGGGAAGGGAGGAATGGGAGAGAGAGAGAGAGAGAAGAGAGAGAGAGAGAGAGACAGGGAGACACACAGACAGGCAGACAGAGGGAGCGAGAGAGTTGTCAAGACATTCTAAGACACTGTCTTGTTATGAATACGCAACATCATTCATTACTGATAAGTTTTCCTTTTTCTCTCTCTCTAATTACTTAAAAGTTAAAGCCAGATGTCAATAATAAGACAAAAAAGGCAGAAATCTGAATCCACGGCATAATCACCAGAGTTTACTGAACTAAGAGCAAGACAATGAACAGATCTTTTCTGGGAAAGGTCAACACCCTTTTCCAAGCGAGGCCAATCTCATTAAACTGAAATCTGATCCACAAACAGTTGGATAAGAGTACCCCGAGATAAATTTGCACCCGACGACTGCTTCACTATGTTGTAATTTCAGATTTAATGGAAGAATACCTAAGGTTTCATTAGTTAAAACAAGACAAGGCTGACAATATTAAAACAGCTAATTTCAGAGCTAGTCTATTCATGAGATGTTCATATGCTGAGTCACCAACTGTTGAACTTGAAGTAAACTTGACATATGATTCAATGTATAAACATGAGAATGTTCCTAACTCTTTTCGACAATCCACTTCCTTAACAGTTTTGACACTGATGTACAGGGTAGCAAAAGTACAGGAAGGTTTTGTTGTATACTTGTCAACACATATATGAACCTGAGTGAGAGAGAGAGAAAAAAAAATAGAGATGATGATGTGTGTGTGTGTGTGTGTGTGTGTGTGTGTGTGTGTGTGTGTGTGTGTGTGTATGCATATATATACATATATACTGAACAATATGTTGAACAAATTTGTGGCGGGGGTTAACAAGGGCAGGCTAATAATTCCTCTGTCATTACATTAAAAAGTTGGCAAAGACTTCAAAAAAAACGTTCTGAATCGGGGGTGGAAGGTTTATATCCCGCATTTCTCTTTCCCTCTCATTCCCAGTCTACCAGTCTCGTATTATGCTCGTTCTTATGACACACACACACACAGAAAAAAAAAAAAAAAAACCCAACAAACAAAAAACAACCAAAAAACACATCATTTACAAAACAAAAACAGTAGCTAAAAGGCACCAAACCCTACAAACAGAAAAAAGAAAACCCAACCATACCAAAACATCCCTGAAGCACAAGCAGGCACGAAGGAAAACGATGAGGTCACATGCTCAGAAACATAAGACAGGGCCGGAGGACGTCACTCTCTTCAAGTTCAATACTCGTGACTTCAAGAAGGAAACTAAAAATACAGGAAAGAAACTCGAGAGGTTTTTTACATAAGGCATGGTATCAAAAATTACATAGCCTCCGCCCTTTGGGGTATCCAGTACAGGCAAGGGAGGAAGAGGAAGGAAAAGAGAGGAGGAGGAGGAGGAGGGGCTGGGGATTCTGGGAGATCCATTCTTATCCCAAACTCTGAATGCAAAAGTGCTAGTAGAAGTGTTTTCCAAATTTAAAAAAAAAAAAAAAAAAAAAAAAAAAAAACCCTGCCACCACAACTACCATAGCAACAGACTGAAAAATCAAATGGGAAAATTGCTGAGGATACACGTGAAGGAGTGGGGAGGGGGAGTGGAGGGGAGGGAGCTGGGGGCGGAAGGGAGATGCGAGAAACACCCAATTTATGACCCTGTTACCCAATGGAATGTAAAACACTCAATTTGTCCAGGTTTTTACCCCCACCACCCCCACCCACCCACCCCTAAAATTGTCATAATTACTAAGAATGGCAGCTGGTTGTAACAAAATCCAATGAAGGGGCAGGGAAAGGTTGGGGAGGGGGGGGGGGGGGGGGGGCGGGTATGGGGGGGGGGGGGGCGGGTATGAAAGAAAAAACTTGAGATGAAAAGACAACGCCCATCTTGAATTTGAGAAGGTAAGTGATTGCTGTTTCTTCTGTTTCCATTCTTCTGATTGTTGTTTTTCTTGCTTGAAACAGACGTAAGAGGTCGAAACGCGTCATGCTCTGTCCTGTAATTTGTTTGTCCCTGTTGTCTGGCAGACTCGCTGATAATTATTTCTAAAATATGAAAAGGCAAAGCAAAAAGTTGATGGTCTAATGCCAGCAATGCATTCTGCCAATAACCTTACGTCAACGAGTCTGTCTGCAGTCAAAGGTTTTATCCACTCTACAGTATTCTCGACAGCAGCACAGTCAAAGAAAAGTCAACATTCATAAAAAAAGAAATTCCATGGAAACTACATGTGTGAAGAAAGTCAACCGGAAGAGCGTCAAACCCATTTGTTAATACCATTCCATACACTGTGCCCATCACTAAAACTCTGTTTTCCTCCTCCCCTTAATTTTCACTCGATCTTCCATTTCCTGATCACTGTTATAAACGTAGTCACCTCCCCTACCGTACACGCTACACTTGATGAAATCTGCCACGTCATTAACATCCCTAAACTACTCACAGAATCAATAAAGGGTTCCATCTGAAGACAGGACAGTACCGATTTGGTAGTTCTATATTGATCCCATTACTATAAATATCAAAGCACTGGCGTGGTTATGCCACTGGCTGATAGTGTATGTACCGGGTATTGCCCCAAATGCCGCACATTGTATGGATCACGGAATATTCCAGGATCAGGGTGATGTCATCTCCCATAAATAGATCAACCAATCAAAAATACTTGTTACAGCTTGGCAAATCTATTCAAGGGATGACGAACTGTTGCCTGTTCTTTACTTGGGGGGGGGGGGGGGGGGGGGGGGGTCTGGAAATAAAAGAACTGCACAGTGATTGGTCCTACGAACTTGGAAGGAGCCGAGAGTTTGCAGAAATTTTATTGGTAGACAGAAACCAGACAGATTCTCTTCTTCAAATTTTATTGGAAGACAGAAACCAGACAGATTCTCTACTTCATTTTCTTTCCTAATACATCGCACGAG
>JADBJO010002494.1:282500-287500 GCA_016801955.1 Conus betulinus
CTCCTGAGGAGAGGCTGTCCCCAATGAGGGCCTCTATCCCTCCCTCCCCACCACACCCTGCCTCCTCTCTCTCTCTCTCTCTCTCTCTCTCTCTCTCTCTCTCTCACACACACACACACACACATCACCTCTCTCCCCCCCCCCCCCCCCCCCTCCTCCATACTAGCATCTGTGTGCCCTCCACCGTACAACCTTTCACACCCCTCCTCACCTGCTACCCCCCCCCCCCCCCCTCCTCACCTCCAGCAGCTAAAGGAGGACACCCACATTCCATCCATAGCCTCTGCCCTCAAAGCAAACCCTGGCCTCTGGGTGTATGGAGGACCAATGGGTGACAAAAGAACAAAAACTGCTGAGCTTTTCCCCTTCCCTGGGTCAACTCCTAGTCAAGGTCCACTCAGCCCCCCCCCCCCCCCCCCCCCCCCCCCCCCTGGCCAGTCAGTCCTCTGTGTGTGTGAAGCATGGCAGCTTAAAGACTCAGCTTCCAATAACTCCAGGCTCACCTGTTCTTTTATGGAACATTACCTGTGCATGTTCGAAAGTGTGTTTCATGTGCCACGTGTTTCTTGAAATTGAATGAAGAATTAGTGCACTGAGATTATTATGAAGACCTTGAAGTTGAGAAGGGTAGTGTGTATGTGTGTGTGTGTGTGTGTGTGTGTGTGTGGCGTGGGGGAGGGGGGGGGGCACGTGGGTGGTTGTGTGTGTGTGTGTGTGTGTGTGTGTGTGTGTGTGTGTGTGTGTGTGTGTGTGTGTGCGCGCGCGTACGCATGCTTGTGTGTCTGTGTGGCACGTGTGTGTGTGTGTGTGTGTGTGTGTGTGTGTGTGTGTGTTGTGCATCTTGTTCTCCCTTTTCTTCAAAGACAGGAGTTCTCCCTAAAACTCAACCATTCCAAAGTCTGAAATGAGGAGACATTTTGCACATCTTTACTACAATGGCACACCCGTAGGTGCGGGTAGGACCCAGAGAAGCACTGGCCTCAACTGCCAAACAAACCGGCTGGGAGCAATCCTGCACCACCCTTGGAAGCCTACGTTGTGTTCACATAGGAAACCTCCCCAGAACACACTTTCCAGAGGTTTTTTTTTACAATAGTAGTGATCCATTCATAGCCGTACCCAGGCTGGTCCTGTCCTAGCCCTTGGACTGGCAATCCTCGGGGAGCTATCCTCAACAGAGGAGTCATCGCACTGTTGTCACTTGGGTGCTGTGTAGTCTTTGACAAACTGATCCAACATAGCCAGGATGACCACCTACTGACAAGAATAACTCTTCGAGTCAGAGAGATGGTGTAAGCAAGTGTCCCCCACCTGAGGGAGCCACTGGGTCCATCTGATATCAACCCTACAATCCAGGGCCATAGCTCAGCTGGTAGAGCACCGGACTCATGATCCTGGGGTTGTGGGTTCAAATTTCGGTGCAGGAGGATTTTTCCCTCAAAGTTAACATTGGTTCTGACTCCCATTCCCCATACAGTCCTTCGAATGATACCATAAACCGAGGTTCTGAGTGTGAACGCACGCACAACATCTTGCACACACGTAAAATCCCATCACCAACTTTCAAAAGCGAAGGCCAGTTTGACCGTTGGTATGGATGACACGATACACACAGCATGAACCCTCCCTGAAGATGGTGTATGGCTGCCTTAATGGCGGGAAAAAAAAAAAACGGTCATACACACAAAACTCCACTGCCTGTCTATACTGGCAGTGTCCGCAGGAGTATCAACCTGCGTACCCAGAAAGAAAGAAAAACCCTTCAATCCTGCTGATAACTAACATTCGCCCCACAAACTACCATGGGCATGAATAGGGATACAGACCACTTTGCCCCACAAACTTACCACTACCATGAGTGTGAACAGGGATACTGACCACTTTGCCCCACAAACTTACCACTACCATGAGTGGCATGCCCCACAAACTTACCACTATGAGTGTGAACAGGGATACAGACCACTTTGCCCCACAAACTCACCACTACCATGAGTGTGAACAGGGGATACTGACCACTTTGCCCCACAAACTTACCACTACCATGAGTGTGAACAGGGATACTGACCACTTTGCCCCACAAACTTACCACTACCATGAGTGTGAACAGGGATACTGACCACTTTGCCCCACAAACTCACCACTACCATGGGTGTGAACAGGGATACTGACTACTTTGCCCCACAAACTCACCACTACCACTACTAGGGATACTGACCACTTTGCCCCACAAACTCACCACTACTAGGGATACTGACCCACTTTGCCCCCACAAACTCACCACTGCCATGGGTGTGAACAGGAAATGTAATCTTCCATCACTTCAAGGGCTGGGCAGGAAGGGGCCAGAAATGAACACCTTTTTTTTTCTTTAATACTGAGAAGATCAAGATGGATGAGCATCACACTGATGCCGAAGTCTTTGATTCTGGCCTGATACAACATAACAGAACTATTCTCTGCTTCTTTTTATGATTTTTTCCAGCATTAACAAGGCCAAGAGATGCAGAGGTCGTCAGGTGGCTGGTGCGAAAGCCTTAGAGCTGCATAGACTAAAGGGACAAACTTAATGGTGTGAACAACATGTCTCTGATGGGACTCGAACCATGACTCCCAAGCATACAGCGCATGACGCTGACCACAGCACAATGCTGTGTGTGTGTGTGTGTGTGTGTGTGTGTGTGTGTGTGCGCGCGCGCGCGCGCGCGCGAGCGTGCATGTGTGTGTGCGTGTGTGAGTGTGTGCGTGGGTGCATGCATGTGTGTGATGAGTGTGTGTGATGAGTGAGAGAGTGTGTGTGTGTGTGTGTGTGTGTGTGTGTGTGTGTGTAACGACAAGAAGTATTATACACAAAAAAAAGTATTCCGTGGGAGTGTGTGAATGAACGAGTGTAGCTCATTCACTCCTAACTTAAACACCTTTCTACTGAGACTAACATGGCAGTGTGTGTGTGTGTGTGTGTGTGTGTGTGTGTGTGTGTGTGTGTGTCTGTGTGTGTCTGTGTGTGTGTGTATGCAGATGCGTGCATGCACACGTGCACACGTACATGTATGTGAATTAAAGTAATCAGGTGTACATGTGTGAGCGCGCATGAGAGTGCAAACACACATGCACGTGCTGACATGTGTGTGTATGTGTGTGCCTGAGTGTTAGCCTGGGACGGATGAGAAAGATGTCAGCCAGAAATCAGCGGGAATGGCAGTACACTTTTACGTCAGCACACACAGATACAGATCAACATAAAGAGACAGACAGATCAACATAAAGAGACCGACACAGACACAGATCAACATAAAGAGACAGACACAGACACAGATCAACATAAAGAGATAGACACAGACATAGATCAACCTAAAGAGACAGACAGATCAACATAAAGAGACAGACACAGACACAGATAAACCTAAAGAGACTGACACAGACACAGATCAACATAAAGAGACCGATACAGACACAGATCAACATAAAGAGACTGACACAGACACAGATCAACATAAAGAGACCGACACAGACACAGATCAACATAAAGAGACCGACACAGACACAGATCAACATAATGAGACTGACACAGACACAGATCAACCTAAAGAGACCGAGACCGACACAGACACAGATCAACCTAAAGAGACGGACACAGACACAGATCAACCTAAAGAGACGGATACAGACACAGATCAACCTAAAGAGACGGATACAGACACAGATCAACCTAAAGAGACCGACACAGACACAGACACATAAAGAGACGGACACAGATCGACACAGACACAGATCAACAAAAAGAGACTGACACAGACACAGATCACAAAAAGAGACTGACACAGACACAGATCAACAAAAGAGACCGACACAGACACAGATCAACATAAAGAGACTGACACAGACACAGATCAACATAAAGAGAGACCGACGCAGACACAGATCAACATAAAGAGACCGACACAGACACAGATCAACACAGACAGACACACCAGACAAACACGCCGACTCCAATCCAGAGAGGATGGAACTGACCATTGGAGTGACTAGTGGCGTGGTCACCAACAGCAGCACTGTCTGATCACTGGTCAGACCGTGCAGGTGAGATGGTTTGGGACAGGAGTAGACACAAGACGAACAACTTTTGTCACTGATTGACCACCATCATGGAACCACCCCACCACCTCTCACACCCCCACCACATCCTCGACCCATTGCTATTTATTTAATTAGTGCGTGTGTGTGTGTGTGTGTGTGTGTGCGCGCACGCACGCATGCGTGTGTGTGTGTGAGTGTGTGTGCAAGTCAAAATTATGACAATGTTAAAATACACCAAACTACAAATATTTAAGCAAAAACTGCAGTTACACATCACACAGAGACAAGGAGGAGAGGAGGGGGGGGGGGGGGGGGGGGAGGGGATGGAGGGGAAGAGGGTAACAGAAGGGGGGGGAGAGAATATTGATCCGTCTCTGCAACTAAGTACATCTAGACTGTGTGACACACACACACACGCGCGCACACCCACACCCACACACACACGCACATGCACACACATACGCACAAACCACACACTGACACACACACACACACTAATTTATAATACCCCCCCCCCCCCCCCCCCACACACACACACACACACACACACACAAACTGCGCACTCAACCCGGCTGGCTCAACTGCACAGAGACCCACAACACCCCCACGCCCTCCCCGTCCCCAGCTCTCTCTCTCCCTCCCTCTCTCTCTCTCTCTCTCTCTCTCATCGCCTGCCTGCGAGCTGTTCCGTCTCTGAGGACGTGTAGATCATCGGGGGTGAATTACCATCGAAGCGAAAGTAGGCCACCCAGCGTATAGCCGTGCGAAAATAAATCGATCGTCGTGTGCACCGTGCCTACGTACGCGGCGGACTTTTTAGTCTTCGTTTGCCGGTTATCTTGATCAATGACTGTACGGGGGCGAACCAATCTGTACTGGGCAATGTGCCAACAGAAGCTTCGCTTGCTGCTGTTCGTTTGAAAAAA
>JADBJO010002494.1:295000-302500 GCA_016801955.1 Conus betulinus
ATCTGTACTAGGCATGATCGATGATATATACATTATACAGTGTGAATCTGTACTAGCCATGAGACAGAGTGGGTGAAGGGGGGGGGGGGTGGGGGGGGGGGACTGGTCCTCCACAGCACCTTCGGGTTGTTTTCTTTTTTTCTCTTCTTTGCCTTAACTAGGCTGACCCTGGAGAAAGGCCAGTGACGGTGAGGGAAAGACCCACTGACCACAGGGAAAGTCCTGTTGACAGTGGGAAAAGACTACAACTTTGAATTCTCTCTTGAGGGCACATAAGACCGTATGGCGAAAGCTTGGCTGTGTCTGGAGTGGCACGTCATCTTCATCTGTCCGTGGGCAGGGGTGGTTGGGTCTGTGGGGGTGTGCTCGACAGCTGGAGGGTGGTGTTTTTCGCCGGGTGGGTTCTGCAGTCATGAAATACGGGCTGCTACTTTAAGGCTGTTATGAGTTGCATCCTGTAGTCTGATTTACCTCTGTTCAGGAGCAGTTATGTTCCTTGATATCGTAATGGAATGTCCTGCGCAAAGCCGTGTACCCATCGTCAACACAGCGCAGGCCTCCAAGGTTGGTACAGGACTGCTCTGGGGCATGCAGGTGACTTTAGACCAGTGCTTCTCTGGGTCCTCCCCAGCACCTTCGGGGTTGTTCTTTTTTTTCTTCTACAGTGTGAATCAGTACATGAGCAGATGTGAACGGGGGGGGGGGGGGGGGGGGGGACAGGGGGGGGGTGGGGGGGGGGGTGGGGGGGGGGGTGGGGGAGGGGGGGGGGGGGGTGGGGGGGGGGGGGGGGGGGGGGGGGGGGGAGAAGGGGGGGGAGATGGGGAGACGGGGGGGGGGGGGGGGACTGGGGGTTTTAGGGAGGGTGCTGGACATGTAGGAAGACGGTGGTGGAGGGGGTGAGGAGGCAGCCCCCCCCCCCCCCCCCCCCTTCCCCACACACACAACCCAGTCCAAGGGTGGGTAACTGTGAAAAACCTTAAAACCGGGAGATTTTTCAACAGTGGCTTCCAAGGACAGATGCAATTTCCAACTTACGGCTCATAAGCGCGGCATCTTCTTTGCTTAATAACGTTTTTTTTTTTTAACACATTTAACGTCCTTACCTGAGCACACGCTCTTCACAGGAGTTCATTCCAGACCGTTCCACATGGGTTTGATTTTCTATGTTTGTTTTTTTTGTTTTTTTTTGTTTTTTTTTTTGTTTTGTTTGTTTTTTTGAGGCAATCAAACAAACAACAAAAAGGAAATGTAAAAAAAAACACACACGAAGAAAAAGAAAAAATATGAAAAAAAAAAGGGCTTGTTGGAACAAAAAAAAGAAAGAAAACAAAAAACAAGGACACCCCCCCCCCCCCCCACCCCCCCCCACCCCCCCCCCCCCCCCCCCCCCCCCCCCAAAAAAAAAAAAAAAAAAAAAAAAAAAAAAAAAAAAAAAAAGTAAAGAGTAAGGGGGTGGCGTGGGGAGGGGCGGGGCGGGGGGGGGGGGGGTGGGTGGTTTGGAGGGAACGGGAAAAAATACTATTGTTTGTTCAAATTTTCATCTGACATTGCACATGCCCTGGCGACCAGAAATTTTTTGCGATAGTGGGACCTGAAGGACTACCTGAATTGATTGGCTTGACCCGATTATTGTTTTTGGACCATGATGGTCCGGGCGTTTCGTAGAATCTGTGTTCGTAAACACACGGTAAATCAAGTGTTCGTCAAAAGCTTTGCTAATAGACCGCTACCTGGGCACACAGTTGGTCGGGGATGGGCGGTGGATCTGAACTTACTGCGTTCACACCTCGGCAACCGGAGACATACCGAACCCCGGTACAGCGGTGGTTAGTACACACATGAACCGTGCATGTTTGAGTCACTGGTGTGTGTGTGTGTGTGTTGGTGTGTGTGTCGTGTTTGTGTGGATGGGTGTAGTGTTGTGCTGTGTGTGTGTGGATCTTGTGTGTGTGTGATTGTGTTGTTGGGTATGTGTGTGTGTGGGTGGGTGTCGTGTGTGATGTGTTGTGTGTATGTGTGTGTGTGTGTGTGTTGTGTGTGTGGATGTGTATGTGGGTGTGGGTGTGTGTATTTGGTGTGTGTGGTGTGGTGTGGTTGTGGGTGTGTATTTGTGTGTGTGTGTCGCTGTGTGTATGTTTGTATGTGTGTGGTGTTGTAGTGGTGTGTGTGTGTGTGTTGTATGTGGTGTGTGTCGTGTGTGTGTGTATGTGATGTGTGTGTGTGTGTATGGGTGTTGGTGTGTGTTGGGTGTGTGTATTATGTGTGTGGGGGTGTGATGGGTATGTAGTGGGTGTGTCGTGTGTGTGTGTAGTGTTATGCTGTTTGTTTGTGTGAGTGGTGTGTGTGATGGTGTGTGTGTGTGTATGTATGTGTGTGGGTGTGGGTGTGTGGGTGTTACTAGGTGTGTGTGTGGATGTTGTGTTTGTGTGGGTTGTGTGGAGGTGTGTGTGTCTGTGTGGTGTGTGGTGGGTGTATGTGTGTGTGTATGGTGGTGTGTGTGCTTGTGCGTGGTGTGAGTGTGTGTTGTGTGTGGCTTGTTGTGCTGAGATCACCGGTGTCAGTCAAACAATAATCATTCACTGAGAGTTAACGAAGAAAAGCTGGTCGCAGCTTTTTTTGTTTATCCCTGCCCTCACACACACACACAACCAAAAATAATCCCAACCGCACGCGCCGCAGCGAGAGGTGAGGACGGGCGAAGATAGAGAGAGGAGCGAGGAGGGAGAGGAGGGAGGAGAGAGGAGATCGCAGAGAGAGAGGAGAGCGGTGTTTGTGTTGTTGTGTGTTGTGTGAGGGGCAGGGGGGTGGGGGGGTCACAGCAACTCGTGAACTACTATCTACAACAAAACAACACCGCCATATATTGGAAAATAACACCTTTTGTTGGAAGGTGAATTACCGAGTAAAAAGTAGTACCGCGCTAAAGGGGGAGGGGGGGGGGGGGCGGGGGGGGGGGAGGGGGGGGGCTTGCTTCTTTTTCTTTTTATTTTTGTTTCTTCTTTTGTTTGTCGGAAGGTCAACATTGCAAACAGCTGACCACCACGAAACGACACCCCCTCTGACACTTTCGATCGTGTTGAACAAATTGAAAACCAGAATCACACTCCACCGTGAAAACTCAGAACCCAAACCCGTATGACCGGACTGACGGCTGATGTAGGTACACCCATTACGGGGGACAGGTGTTCGACAAAAAACATCCTCCCTGCTGCTCGTCAAACCCTGCAACCACGCTTCCCCTACAAAATCAGGGGACGTCAACTCGCGCCCAGTACGGAGCGCCCGTTGGGAGCTGCCCACTTGGTAAGGTAACTGCTGCTTATAGCCCTATGCGATCCGCCAAAGGCCCTATCTGGGTTGTCGCAGCGTTGTTGAAGTCAAGTCATTTCTACAAATGGATGAAAAAAAAAAAAAAAAAAAAAAAAAGGGGGAGGCGGGGGGGGGGGGAAAGGGGGGAAAAGAGGAGAGAGAAAAGACAGAGGACAGCTCACTCATACAACCCGTAAAAAGAACACCTTCTAATATAAACACCGGAAATTTCAGTAAAAATCTTATCTTCTGTAAAAATCTTAGATAAGATCGAACAATCTCAAAATGTTTAACTGACTCCCCGTACAACGTGGGAGAAGAAACGAATCGCCCAGACAAAAACACGACGCGTTTCAACCTCGTAGGGTCTTCTCCGGCAAGATAAACAACACTCAGGACAAACGAAAAAAAGAGAATGAGCAATCACTTTTTATCTTCGTCGAATTCGCGCGCACGACGGACTCAAAATTCAACGCCAGTTCTGCGCCGAATTTGACTTGGAGAACAAAGTTTTCATGGAGTCTGCTGTAAAGTGTTGGTGTCATTCACATTATGCAAAGTCCGACACTCTAAAGGAACATCGTGTCACTGTGAGCGACACGTGACATGGGATGCAACATGGAACTTCTTCATCTGCGCCCAGTTTTGAGCTCGTGTGCAAAAACGGAAAGGGGCCCTCTTGCTGCTGCCCAGCCAGTGGTAGTTTTGCTCTACCTACCATTCTCATCGATCTTGATCACAACATGGTGTCGATTTATCTCCATGTTAAGTTAGGAAGAGACAACGGTTGTTGCGCCCCAAACCCCCCAATCCAGCCTCATTCCTTTCCCCCCCCCCCCCCCCTTCCCGTCACCCGACAAATAAATCAATGTGGAGAGAGAGGAGAGAGACACTTTGACACGTTGATATTTTATTGTCATTACCAAAGAGGTCTTTGAGGGGGGGGGGAGAGGTTAACAGAACAACAATGTTTTCCTCTTCCTTTCCTGCAAACAAATAGCACACATTCATTCCTAGTGTGTATCAAATCAAAGGTTAGCAAAAACAAAATAAATTCGTAACCAAATTTCCGTATGTCCTCACACACAGGAGTAATGCAGTGAGGTTTAAAAAAAAAAAAAAAAAATCTTACGGACTGACTCGACCATCTCACTCAATCAAATGATGACACTGTATCTTACTGATCTCTTCCAGAATGCGATGAAGGGGGTTGATAATGGGAGTGAGAGAGAGAGAGAGAGAAGGAGAAGGAGAGAGAGGGAGAGAGAGAGAGAGAGAGGAGAGAGGGGAGAGGAGAGATGAGAGAAGTAAACAGATTAGACAGCGAGAGAGAGAAAAGAGAGAGATGGGGGAGGGGGGGGTCGGCAAGATTAGAGAGAGAGAGGAGAGAGAGAGAGAGAGAAGTAAGAAGATTAGACAGCGAGAGAGAGAAGAGAAAGAGATGGGGGGCGCGCGGCAAGATTGAGAGAGAGAGAGAGAGAGAGAGAGAGGAGAGAGAGTCAAAGACAACCGCGAAAGAAAACCTGTCCTGAAAGCTTTCGCTATGAGAACGTAAAACTCAAACATTCAGAGAGAGGGAGAGAGAGGAGAGAGAAGAGACGGACGAGGGAGAGAGAGAGAGAGAGATCAAGCACTTAAAGAGGAGGGAGAGAGACGGACTAAGATGACTGAGGATGCTGACGATTACAAAATAATACCATGAAGCAGCGGTGACAGCAAATAGCACGAACCCTCTCTCTAACTGATTTACACGCGTAAGCAAAGGCATTCTTTCTCATAAACTGTCAACAACGACAACAACAATGAAACAATGAAAAAGGAATGAGAGAAACACGCACGAAAACGCACCCAACGACCGTGTACGCACAGATTGCCCCGGTGTGTGAACCCCATGTCTTGGCCATAGACTAATTCCGTTCGTATGCTGACGGTTCCTCCTTAAACCCACTCAAGCATGCATAACCCCAAACCTTTTTTCTTAACAAGTCACGCTCTGGCCATTCATCCGCCGCATCGTTTATAAATCCCGAGATATACAGACATATATATATATATATATTATATATATATATATATATATATATATTATACCGGAGGGGTAGAAGACAAAAAAAAAGTCAATTCCTCCGTCATCTATTATGGTAATCTGACCCCAAAAGTAACCGTCTTTTTCTTTCTTTTATTCTATTTTTATCCGTCTTTTTTCTCGCTTATGTTTGTTTTCTTTTCCCTTATTCATTCTTCTGTATATCCCCCCCCCCCCCCCCCCCCCCCCCCCCCCTTTCTCCCCCCTCCCTCTCCAGAGGCCTAACTACCCCCACCCCGTTCACTACCCCCCGCACTGCATGCACACAAGCGCCCCCCAGATTAGTCCCTATCTCCAGAGGCACCTACCCCACGTCGGCAGTCCCACAACGCGAACAATCTGCGATACTGTCGTCAGTCACGAGGCACCCGATACTGTCGTCGTCCCCCGCCCACGGAGGAGACGCTGCGCTGCTGACGGGGTCGATTCGGTGGCGTTCAGTTGAAGCCTGTTGTGTGATCCAATATTGCCTAGCCCGGTCACAGACGACCGTTTGATTATTATGATTGTATGTAGGGTGGTGGTGGTACCGACGTAGTGGTGTGGAGCTGCGTTTTAATTCAAAAGCGACCTAGTTACTTAACAACTCAACGTACTTTGCTGTTTTTTGGTTTTTCTTTTTTTTTTTCTTTTCTTTTTTTTAACCCCATCTTAAAATCTCTTTCATATTCCGTTAATTTCGCTGAAAAAAAAGAATAGTCAAGAAAAAGATGATGATGATGATGATGAAGAAGAAGAAAAAGATGACGAAGATGATGATATAATAATGAAGAAGAAGAATAATATGACGACAATGTGATGATGATGAATAATGATGAAAAAGGAAAGAAAAACAGCTTTTTTTTTTTTTTTAAACGAGCTTTTTTCACCACCACTCCCTCTCTCCCCGTTTCCCCCCTCCCCCCGACGAAAAGACGACCCGATTCGATCTCAAATCCGCTCGCCAGTTGGTCAGGTCAAGTCACAGATCGGGTCGGTTGTCCCCTTGAACTAATTCATTGAAGCCTCTCTCATTTCCAAAATAACGGACCCCGTTTACCCACCGCCAGCCGCCGTCCCCGCTTCGACATGTGGCAACTCTCAGCAATACTTGCCGTATACGCCGCCCCCCTTCCCCACCTCCCCCCCTGTTTTACAACCTTACCAGGAGTTTGTAAATGAGACACACAGAGTCGGCGGCCCGGTGCGGGCACGCTCTTGTCGTCCGTTCCATTAAAAGCAGACGATCGATTTGGCCCGGCAAGCCACGCCTCTTCTCGCGGCCCGCGAGATTCACGATCATGCCAAGGGACGGCGACTCTGGCCCGCGAGCTAATGGGGGGGGGGGGGGGGGGGGGGGGGGGGGGGGGGAGAAACAAAGGCACTAACTGGTTAGTGGAGTCCGGCCTCCTTCCTAAGTGGGTCCAATCTAATCACGATCTGCTCTCTTTCTTCCTCGAAAGCGCGCGCGCTGCACGGTGCATCGGGGCCATTTTCCAAAGTGCTGTAAAGGTCCGTTTCCGTGGCCTCCGACACGGACTGTTGGCTGAACCCTTGGATAGAGCGCGCGCGCGCGCGCCACGGTGCTGTGTGCGTGTGTGTGCTGTGTGTGTGCGTGTGTGTGTGTGTTGTGTGTGTGTTGTGTGTGTCAGATGGGTTGAAAACATCTCTCTCTCTCTCTCTCTCTCTCTCTCTCTCTCTCTCTTGCCTCTTGTCACTGCCTTTCGCGATGTACGAAGACCGTTGTTTTGTCATTAAAACGGATCTCGTTCACACTGTCGTGTGTCTACTGTTCACTACTTGTTGTTGTTGTTGTTGTTGTTGTTGTTGTTTGTATTATTGTTGTTGTTGTTTTTAAGGGAGGCCAGATGTTGGCAACTACGTGTTTTCCCTTTTGGTTGAAGAACTGTAATTGCTCTGTGTGTGTGCGTGTGTGTGTGTGTGGTGTGTGTGAGTGAGACAGAGAGAGAGAGAGAGAGAGAGAGAGAGAGGGGAGAGTGAGAGAGAGAGAAAGCCGCTAACTTTGAGCTTATTCCTTTCCCTAAATAAACAAAATGCTGTTCTCGCTCTCGCTCTCTCTCTCTCTTTCAAAAATCATTTTTAAGCAAACCCCCCCCCCCGCTCTC
>JADBJO010002494.1:307500-308880 GCA_016801955.1 Conus betulinus
AACACACACCCACACACACACACACACACTCTCAACTCTCCGTCTCGCCTACAAAACAAAAAAAAAAAAATCTCCATCTCTGACACACACACACACTACCGCTCGCTCTCGCTCTCTGGTAGAACGACAAGTTCATAATGCTCGTCAACATCATCTGGTCAGTGAGTTGTGTACACAAGCTTCTATCTATCACCAGTGGCTGGAAAGTAGTGCCTCTCTCCTCATGCTCGCTCTCGCCCCCCCCCCCCCCCCCCACCCCCACCCACCCCCGGCCTGCCGACGAGGCCGTTACCCGATTTCAAGGGGAAACACCACAGAGATGACGGGAAAGCTCGTCTCCCCTCGTATCAAAGCTTCAACTTGCACACCTTTAAGAAAACATGTGACGTACGGTGCTAAAAAAAATGTAGGTAACTCCCCCCCCCTTCGGTCTCTCTCTCTCTCTCTCTCTCTCCCTCTCTCTCTCTCTTTCATGTTCTGCCATGACTTTTCAGCTAGTGAGCTACCCTAATCCGCCGCGCGCCCCCCCCCCCCCCCCCCCCCCAGCCACCATACACATTTATTTATACATACCCTTTCCCACCGTCTCGTCTCCTCCCACCACCCCCCCCACCCCCTTCTCTCTCTCTTTCCTTGATCTCAATCCGTGGTGTGTGTGTGTGTGTGTGTGTGTGGTGTGTGGGTGTGTGTGTGTGCGCGTGTGTGTGCGCGCAAGCGAGCAGTGTGTGTGAGCGCGCGCGCGCGTGTGTATGGTTTTTTGTTTTTGTTTTTGTTTTTTAAATTAAAAATCGGATTTCTATGAAGGAAAAAGGCTAAGACGCCAACCTCCATCCTATTTCCCGCCACCCCGCCACCCCCCCCCCCCCCCCCCCCCCCCCCCCCCTCCCCCCTCCCCCAACCCCACAAACCATACATCGCATAGAATCTCTCTCTCGCTCTCCCTCTCCAAATGAAATCTCTGCCACCACAAGACATTTAGGGGTGGAACTGAAGGGGAAGAAAAGGAGGGGAGGAATAGGAGACAATAAAAAACAAAAAAAAAAAAACAAAACCTGTCCAATCACAGAAACATTTCCTAGGAGTGGCATCAGGGCGCGGCTTGGTCTGTTAGTACGAATATCCTCATACACCGTGTAGTTTTAGCACGTTGACACAGACAGACAGACACAGACCGACAGAGCGACACAAACAGACGCCGGTATTTACGGACAGGACGAAAAGGCAGACAGACAGACAGAGAATATACAATTGTTTATCATTAAAGCAGCACTCCTAACAAACGGGGAGTTGTTTGTGGGTGTGGTTTGTGTGTGTGTTGTGTGAGTGTGTGTGTGTTGTGTGTGTGTGGGGTGTCTGATGACCGACAAATCCGCATTATGA
>JADBJO010002495.1:2500-35000 GCA_016801955.1 Conus betulinus
TGTATGTCCAGCAGCACTCAGTGTGTCAATGACAAGACTGTGTGTCCAACAGCACTCAGTGTGTCAGTGGCTAGTCTGTGTGTCAAACAGTACTCAGTGTGTCAATGGCAGGATTGTGTATGTCCATCAACACTCAGTGTCTCAATGACAGGACTGTATGTTCGGTAGCACTCAGTGTGTCAATGACTGGTCTGTGTATACCCAACAGCACTCAGTGTGTTAATGACTCGTCTGTGTGTCCAACATTACTCAGTGTGTCAATGACAGGACTGTGTATGTCCATCAGCACTCAGTTTGTCAATGACTGGACTATGTATGTCTATCAGCATTCAGTGTGTCAATGACTGGACTTTGTATGTCCTACAGCACTCAGTGTGTCAATGACAGGACTGTGTATGTCCATCAGCACTCAGTTTGTCAGTGACTGGACTATGTATGTCCATCAGCACTCAGTGTGCCAATGACAGGACTGTGTATGTCCATCAGCACTCAGTGTGTCAATGACAGGACTGTATGTCCATCAGCAATCAGTGTGTCAGTGACTGGACTGTGTATGTCCATCAGCACTCAGTGTGTCAATGACTGGTCTGAGTATGTCAAACAGTGCTCAGTGTGTCAATGACTGGTCTCTGTGTATATCCAACAGCACTCAGTGTGTCAATGACTGGTCTGTGTGTCCGACAGCACTCAGTTTGTCGGTGGCTAGTCTGTGTGTCAAACAGCACTCAGTGTGTCAATGACTGGACTGTGTGTCCAAAGCACTCGGTGTGTCAGTGACTGGACTGTGTGTGTCCACAACACTCAGTGTATCAATGACTGGACTGTTTATGTCGAACAGTACGCAGTGTATCGACTGGACTGTGCATGTCCCACAGCACTCAGTGTATCAATGACTGGGCTGTGTGTCCAACAGCACTCAGTGTGTCAATGACTGGACTGTGCAGAATTCAAAGTGTACGTTGTCTGCTGTGCGTTTTTGAAAGAGATAAGCATTGAACTGATCCGAATCATAGATGGCACAGAATTGTTTGCGACTGGCTGATATGATGGACACCACGCTTAAGCACCTTAACTGAATAACCAAACTGTCTTACGTGTCAAATAAGTGTACGATCACATCCATTTTAAGTTCTTTCTTTGCACACTTCGATTTGGGGCAGGTTCCGCTTTAGATCTCTGTTTGTTCTTTGATGAGTTGAAAAATTCCAGTTTTTCAAAGATAACCCATGTGATATTTGTTTGCGTCTGCCGTTTCGGTGTAGTCATCCCCACAGGAAAAAGAGTTGTGATATCAAGCGGTAAGTTTCGGTAAATATATACAACTTTTCGATTACTTTTGTTGATGTAAACGCCATCAGCAAGCGATATTGATGTAAATGGTCTGGTTGTTTATGTAGTTCTGAATTTGTTGTCGACAAGAGCACAATATCACTTGCACAAAAAAAGCAGCAAAAAAAAAATCAAGTCGGAACCTTGGCTAATTTATTGATTAATTTAATGAACATTGAGCGTTTTGTGAGCATCGTTTTTTTCATTGAAAAGTACATTAAAGAGCGTAGGGCTGTCTACTCTAGCCTTGAAATAATCCTTTATTGTGAACTGGGAAGGCCTTTGTGATTCTTTTATTTGTTTTGGCACGTGTCATTGGATTTTTAATACAATTTTTTCTTATAATTCAGAAGTTGAGGCCAGCTATTCCAATAATATTTCATTTCAAGAGAAGCACGTAATGTCATACACTGACAAATGCTGTATAAAAGAAAATCAACAAAGCAGATGCAGAGGCGCCTATATGTCCTTATCATATTGTCATCCATTTATTATGGACATTCAACCATGATGATGTTTGTATTGAACAATTTCACTCTCTGCTCAAAGTGATTATCAAAAAGGTTGACAAGAAAGATATCCTCACTCCACATGACGACTGGAATTAGTTGGTGTAGATGCCCAAGAAGTCTGAAAAGAATTTTTACGGTAATGAAACCACCAATGATTGAGGTCTACGCCTTCTAGAATTTACTAATGATAATGACTCAGTCCTTTCCAATACCCGCTGTGAGCATAAAGCATTCCGACAATAGATATGGTATTCCCCGAACAATAAGTATCACAACCAGATAGACTATATTCTTACAACAAGAGCAGTTCTGGATAAATAGGGATAAAGCAATGACATCAACAAGAGCTGATGTCGGTAGTGACTATGATCTTGTCATGGAAAACTTTACGATACGATTGAAGAATAACAAGAGAGTCTGAAATTCAGTCTTGACAAAACGAAAAATCCTGAATAATTCCAAAGGGAAAATTCGCCTCATTACTATTTCGAAGCTATGACAAAGAATTTTAGCTAAGCCATGACTGAAACTGCAACAGATGTCCAAGGAATGAACCGATGAAAATGGAAGCTGTGGTATCACTGTGACAAGTGACATCTTGGAGATGTATGATGCCACAAGGAGCTTAAAACAGCCCAAGGAGACTGAGGGGAAGAATTATAGGGTTATGAACAAGAATTTCAGTGAGGAAATACAGAATTCAAAGGAAAGCTGGATCAACAACAGTGTGGGACATTGAGAAAAACACAGATGACAACAACTCACTGAAAGCTTCTAAGATTGTAAAAGACTTGACCCAACAAAAGCTAAGTAAATGCAGCACATCCAGGACGAAAACGGCAGCTGTTTCATCAAGAAAAAATCTCAGAATGGTGGGCTGAACATTGCTCTGAACTCTACAACAAACAAAGAAAAGAAGATCAAAGTGTGCTAACAGTAAAGGATTCACTGAAAATTACCTTCAAATACTCCGTAAAGAAGTCGTAGCTGCAGGGAAATCGTTTGATTGTGTGGTGAGACTGCAGACATTGACAACATCGTACAAAACTCTTGAAATATGGAGGGGAGGCAGTAGCTGACATCCCGACTGCCATTTACAATAAAACCTGGTGCATTTGGGAGCGGCCATCGTCGTGGACTCAGTCACTAATCGTTGCCCGTCAAGACAAAGAAAAATCTCCGCCAATGGCAGAACTACCGCCACGCCAGGATTGAAATCATTCTGAAAAAAAAAGCACAGCCACACAACCAGATACTTTTGTTGCTGAAGAACTGGCCAGATTTCGAAGCAGAGGTATAATCGAACGGATGTTTAACCTGCGTGCCCTTTGCAAAAAGCATCTACAAATCTAGAGGGACTTTTCCTATCTCATTATAAACTTCAAGAAGGCGTTTGACAAAGACTGACAGGAGGCGCCGTGGGCCACAATGAAGAAATGAAACAACAGGCGGAAGTTTATAACATCATACAGTTACCAAACTCCAAAACAACCACTACTACTCACAAAGAGAGCAACTGGCGAGTGCATGGTTTCTTACTTCACTTGGGGGTTGTCAGGGCTGTCTTTTTAATTCCCACAGTTTTAGGACATTCCAGGAATGTTGTATGACTGATGCACTTGAAGACTGCACAGTAGACAGCGGAGGAAAAACTTTCACGGAACTCTCTCTCTCTCTCTCTCTCTCTCTCTCTCTCTCTCTCTCTCTCTCTCTCTCTCTCACACCTCACACACACACACACACACACACACACACACACACACACACACACACACACACACACACACACACTACACTCATGTGCGCGCACGCATGCACGCACGCACAACGCAAGCACGCGCGCGCACGCACGTACAACACGCACGCACGCACACGCACGCACACACACACACCACACACACACACACACACACACACACACACACACACACACATGAGGTACACGTGAGTATAAAGGCACCAAATTCAAGTTTAAACGAAAATATTGAGCATCCTTTATTTTCTTTGATGTAAGTCATACGTGTCACGTTTCATTGTCTCAATATATAAAAAACTAATTTTCACCATTACTCTTCATGATTTTTTTCGGTGTAATCGTCTTTTTTTTCAGTTGTACCGAAATTATTTTTTAATTCCCTACCATTTTCTCAGCATTTACACACACACACACACACGCACGCACGCACGCACGCACGCACGCACGCACGCACGCACGCACACAGACACACACACACACACCTTGTTCCCCGTTTCTCATATACTTCAATGAGTACCATTTCTTGCCCAAAAGAATATTTCAAAAGGAAATTGATGTAAATCCACTAGATAACAAGAACAAAGAAATTACAAGACAAAACACGAGACGTTTTGACCTAAGAGGTCGAAACGCGTCATGGTTTTCATATCGTTAGCCTGACCGGTAGTAAGCGAGAACTCGCCAAGTTTGTTTTAAAGACTTGATGAAACAACAAGAAATGGCATGGGAATCAGCGCCATGGAGATTAAGTTGATGGCCAGTCACAACACCGCCATCAACTCGATGTAACTATCCGTGAACAGTGGCTAGAAATTCTTCGTTAGCTCTCCTGGGATCGATAATTAGCAATGAGAAACTAGATGTCCTCTCCCATCACAACAGGCACCGCTGAACTGAACCGGTAGCAGCTCGATGTCTCTTTGGTGTTGTGCCTCATGGCGACTTGATATCGAGTGCTCCCTTGGGATGGCAGTCACCGAGTCGGTGACTGGCTTGTGTATGCCTAACAGCATTTCATTGAATCAGTGACTAGTCTGTGTGTGTCCAACAGCATTCATTGAATCAGTGACTGGTCTGTGTGTGTCCAACAGCATTCATGGAATCGGTGACAGGTCTGTGTCCAACAGCATTCATTGAATCAGTGACTGGTCTGTGTCCAACAGCATTCATTGAATCAGTGACTGGTCTGTGTGTGTCTAAACAGCATTCATTGAATCAGTGACTGGTCTGTGTCCAACAGCATTCATTGAGTCAGTGACTGGTCTGTGTGTGTCTAACAGCATTCATTGAATCAGTGACTGGTCTGTGTCCAACAGCATTCATTGAGTCAGTGACTGGTCTGTGTGTGTCTAACAGCATTCATTGAATCAGTGATCAATGACTGGTCTGTGTCCAACAGCATTCATTGAGTCAGTGACTGGTCTGTGTCCAACAGCATTCATTGAATCAGTGACTGGTCTGTGTGTGTGTCCAACACAGCATTCATGGAATCAGTGACTGGTCTGTGCCCAACAGCATTCATTGAATCAGTGACTGGTCTGTGTCCAACAGCATTCATTGAATCAATGACTGGTCTGTGTTCAACAGCATTCATTGAATCGGACTGGTCTGAGTGTGTTCAAACAGCATTCATTGAATCAGTGACTGGTCTGTGTGTGCCCAACAGCATTCATTGAATCAGTGACTGGTCTGTGTTCAACAGCATTCATTGAATCAGTGACTGGTCTGTGTGTGTTCAACAGCATTCATTGAATCAGTGACTGGTGTGTGTGTCCAACAGAATCAGTGACAGGTCTGTGTTCAGCATTCATTGAATCAGTGACTGGTCTGTGTTCAACAGCATTCATTGAATCAGTGACTGGTCTGGGTGTGTGTGTTCAACAGCATTCATTGAATCAGTGACTGGTCTGTCCAACAGGTCATTGAATGTGACTGGTCTGTGTCCAACAGCATTCATTGAATCAGTGACTGGTCTGTGTTCAACAGCATTCATTGAATCAGTGACTGGTCTGTTCCAACAGCATTCATTGAATCAGTGACTGGTTCTGGTCTGTGTGTGTCCAACAGCAATTGCATTGAATCAGTGACTGGTCTGTGTCCCACAGCATTCATTGAATCAGTGACTGGTCTGTGTGTGTTCAACAGCATTCATTCATTGAATCAGTGACTGGTCTGTGTCCAACAGCATTCATTGAATCAGTGACTGGTCTGTGTGTGTCCAACAGCATTCATTGAATCAGTGACATTCATTGTTCTGGTGTGTCTAACAGCATCATTCATTGAGTCAGTGAACAGCATTCATTGAATCAGTGACTGGTCTGTGTGTCCAAAGCATTCATTGAATCAGTGACTGGTCTGTGTGTGTTCAACAATTCAGTGACTGGTCTGTGCCCAACAGCATTCATTGAATCAGTGACTGGTCTGTGTCCAACAGCATTCATTGAATCAGTGACTGGTCTGTGTGTGTTCAACAGCATTCATTGAATCAGTTGACATCAGTGACTGGTCTGTGTGTTTCAACAGCATTCATTGAATCATTCATTGCATCAGGTGACTGGTCTGTGTGTCCAACAGCATTCATTGAATCAGTGACTGGTCTGTGTTCAATTGTAAATTGTGGCTCATTATCAGCGTGTGTCCAGCGCCATTTGGTATTTCAAAGACTGGCTTCTCTCTGTTTACAAACAGCACTTGGTTTGTCAGTGACTAATTTCAGTTTATGCTGTTTGTATCTGGTCTGTGTGTCTCCAACAGCACTCAGCGTGTCAGTTTGTATGTGTGTGTAGGGGGGAAGGAGTATGCCATAGAGGTGATGGCATGGTGGGGATGGAGGATGGAGAGAGGGTGCATATGTGTGTGAGGGAGAGGGGTTGGGGTATGAGGGTTTCAATAGCATTCAGTGTGTCAGTGACCGGTCTGTATGTATGTATATGTAAGTGATTGGTGTGGTTGAGGGGGATGGGGGAACAGATTAATGTAATAATATCGATGACTGGGTGTTGTGTGGTGTGTGTGTTGTGTGTGTGTGGTGGGGAACAGATTACTGTTGTGTGTGTGTTTGTGTGTGTTGTGTGTGTTGTGTGCGTGCGTGCGTGCGAGCGCGCGCGCTACAGTACTCGGTACGTCAGTGACGCTGATCTAATGTCAGTAACCCACGGGTCAATGTCCAAGGGCGTGTAAACACATCATGCGTGACATTAGATGCTGTCAAAACGGCTGGTTATGGATGGGGGGGATGGGAGATGGGGGCAGTCACGATGTTTTGTTTAGGGTGGGGGTGGGGGTGGGGAGGAGATTGTAACGGCTACGTTTTTTTCAGGCTTCTTACTATTACAATTTTTTAAATCAATGTTTTGTGGGCTTAGACATGAAATATGGAATGGAAAAGAAGAGAGAGAGAGAGAGAGAGAGAGAGAGTCGCGAGAGAGAGAGAGAGAGAGAGAGAGAACCACCCCACTTATTTTCGTCATTTCAATTTTTCACACTATACAAATGATACAAACGATGTTCATTCAAACGTTTCGTTGATAGTTGTCTCACATCATCATAGTTGTCTCACATTATCTTAGTGATTGTCGACACAGCAGGGAGGAGGCCAGCACTATAACCTTCGGGAAGCACAACGCTAAGTGTTTCAACCAGACGACCTAAATTGCCTACCCATTTCCGGTGTCCTGGCTCCCCCAAGCAGTTAATCCCACTGTGTGTTCCACACAATAATAGCAATGCTGACAATCATACAGCCGTGGTGAAAACAGGGCTTGCGAACCAGTGAATGCACCGAGAGAGACCACAGACAACCAATGTCCTGCCTTTTTTAGTTTTACGCGTCTGCATGTGTGCCTTCTGGGACCTGTCTGACTCCCCAATTTTCAAACTTTGGGAGCGACCGGGAGTCGCAGCCGTCATCAGATGTTTTTGGGCGCCAGTTCAAAATAAGCTTGCCACTTTTGTTCAGGAGTAGGGTTGGTTTTTCTTTTCTTCTTTCTTTCGCCCTTTTTCTCTTTCTTTTTTTTTTTTTTTAATTTTAAATAGATATCAGACTCGACAGGGATTCTGCAGGACCCGTCGGAGGTCTGCAAGGGTTTTGTGATTCCGGAGAGAGAGATTATTTTCAGTGATATACATGGTAGAAAGAGTCGGGGCTAAATGGATAAACTCGCTTTGATGTTTAACTGAAATAATTACGGCACTGTGGTGGTGTGCCTGCGGACACTTAAACATTACCCGGTAACCTACGTGGCTGATGGTCATTGTCGCTATGCGTTATGTACATCAACTTGTGTGGGAGAAGTTGTATCTTGTCACATAGCGCGCTAAGAAAACCGGCGTCCGACTGTGCCGGTCCTCAGCCAGTGTAGGACTTGACACTAGCAAACTCTGGTCTGACAGGCCGTGCACAGTGGAGCACTACCACTTGACTAGCCAACATCATGAACGTAGCCAAGACGCGCCGAGCATTCTAAAGTCTACACATACAACCAGATACCTTGTTGCTGTTTTCTAATAAATCTTTCTGTACCTCATCATTCACAAGCCACATTCAGGGTAGTGTACTACTCCCCGGCACTCCTATCCAGTTCCCCGTTCACAAGAAAAAGCAGACCCACAACCGGCAGGCTTAGAATCTGGGAAGTTTCTGCTGCCGCGGCCCCGGCTCCGGCAACTTCAACAGGAATCAGGTCATATCGAGTCAATTATGAGGCGACTCCCCACAGGATACACTGCACCTGCAGGATGAGTCACTTTAGAAGTCGTCGTATCGTAGTACCTTTCTGATCCGACATAACACAAACAGCTTCTAGGGCTCTTTGTTTCCCTCCCCCCCCCCCCCCCCCCCCCCCCCCCCCCGTCCCCACTTCCACTTTTTGACACACATCATAATCTCACTCTACTTGTGGAGCCACAACGATGGGTAGAGCATACCTCGACCGCCGTATAACAGAGCAGGCATCCCACAGGAATCCATCATAACCAACCAACAGTAAACCCATGACCTTGCTGATATCTGGACAGACCTGAGACCATTGTACTCATTGAGGGCACTAGACTATGAGAGGAAATCAAAACGGGGGTCCTATACGAGGAGCAGGGGGCGTGATGGTCACTCACAGAGATTTAAAACTATCCTTGTTTGTTGTTGTTCCTAAGCGACTGGACCGATAAGGTTGAGGGCGGTACAGATAATTCTAACGTAGAGGTGTCCATTTCTGGTCTGAAACCTGCATGACAGGGCTGTACTCTGCAGTGGCGGTTTCCTTTACAACATAATCACTGAGGTCAGCCAGGCCCCGGGAGATACAGGAAAAAGGACACCGCCAAGTATGGTGGTGAGACACATGTTGAACAACACATCTCAGAGAATCACCCTAGATGGATGAAACTAACTTGGCTTCATTGTTCCAGTCTTCCAAATGCGGCGCTCCCAGAAGGCAGAAACTTGGTGAATTCTGGATAGAAGAAGTTTTATAGGGGCCGAAAAATTCCACTATATGGTTGGGCGGGTCTAGGATTGGGGCATCCAACCCACGATCTCCCAGCCCGGAAATCGCTGTGACAACCACTGTATCAACGGCGCGGCGATACCTGCTGTTTTAACCGAAAAATGAGGAGGACAAGAGCAGTGGGGAGTACAATTTTTAGTGCAGCGACATGGATACCATCTGTTCTCTGTCAGTCAGCCGCCAGTGTCAGCAGCTCACGGTGGATATATGGAGTCCGGTCCACTCTTTTGATGTTTCTCGATGCCATCTTTCTTCCGCGTCTTCCCTTTCCTCTTCTTCTCCCGCCCTCGATGGTGCCAAGTTGCAACAGGAATATACTTTGAACCTTTTTACTGGAATCCTGACGAAGTTGGGTGAAGGTATCATTTTTCAGATTTGAAGCCCCAATTGTACTCCACTACACTGCGCGCGTACTACAAATGACACCCCCTGCATTACATTACTCCCTACCCACTTACTCACATGTTATTACCTTGCTGGCTATTAGGTTCAATGATTCCTGCTTCCTTAGTGCTTCTTTTGCGGTGTAAAACAATTACCGACTTCCATCGCACATTTGCATTGTTATTGAGTGCCGGCCACAAGCCAATTTTTCTTCTTTTACTTTTCTCCTAGGATCCCCTCCTTCTCTCTCTCTCCTCTCTCTCTCGTCTCTCTCTCCCCCTCTCTCATCCTCTCTCCCTCTCGCTCTCTCTCTCTCTCTCTCCTCTTCTCTCTTCTCTTCCTCAATCCTTTTCCTCTCTCTCCTTCTTCTCTTCTTCTTCTTCTCTTCTTACTCCCTCTTCTCTCTCCTCTCCCGTCTCGTCCTCTCTCTCTCTCTTCTCTCCTCCACACACCACACACACACACACCACACGCCACGCACACCGCACCCACACACCCGCGCGCGCATGTGCGTTGTGTGTGTGAGTGAGTGAGTGTGTGGGTGTGTGGTGTGTGTGTGTGTGTGCGTGTGTGTGTGTGTGTGTGTTGTGTGTGTGTGTGTGTGTGGTGTGTGTGTCATACGCGCGTGCGCGGATGTTTGTGACGTGTGAGCGCGCTCACAGCACGGGTGCGTCTCTGTGTGTACGTGTGCGCGCGCGCATGCAAGTTGTTTTGATTTGAAAACGATGATTGAAACAACCAGCTATTTCTATTCACACACACACACACACACACACACACACACACACACACACGCACGCACACACCACACACACACACACACACACACACACACACACACACACACACACACACACACACAATGACGCCGGCGAGTGAAAGAGATTATAGACGGAGGCAGACAGAGAATGAGAACTTATTTGTGAATATTCCTAATTTTGTATTTTGAGAGAGAGAGAGAGAGAGAGAGAGAGAGAGAGAGAGAGAGACGAGAGAGAGAGCAATGATCAAAGAAAAGAAAACAATTACTCGCATCACCACCAAACCAGAGGTTCCAGTACATACTGTATGCTGCAAGATCTGGTGATTTGCCATGGACTGAGGAATGCCCGCGGAGAGGGTGACAGGACATATGTGATCCTGAACAAGTGGTTAAGTACCACAGTGTGTGGTCTGAGGGGGGGGGGGGGTGGGGGGGGGGGGGGGCATCACCACAGCATGATAGGGTAGAGCGTTTTCCTGTGGACCTGGTGGGGGGGGGGGTGGGGGGGGTGGGGGGGAGGGTGGGGGGGATGGTGACGGGGGGGGCTCACCAGGAGGTGGATAGTGACCGGAAGTGTGGCGAAAGGTTGGAAGGGGGACAGAAAGAGGGTGGCCGGGTGTGCTGTAGCTAGCGCACGAGCCGGGAGCGCTGTATGGGACAGACTGAAAAGCGGCACAGGAAAATGGCTTTACGTGGAAAAAGAAGAAATATCCATATCTTTTCCGTCTTTTTTTTTTCGCTGAGTCTTTGTGGCAACAAGGATTGCAGTGTTTCTCAGTAATTGGGGACACCTGTGATTGTCAAAGTTTTGAGCTTTCGAACAATCATGTCGTCGCAGTGGTGGATCAAAAAAAAATGAAATAAAACTGGTCTTTTTCAGATCGTGTGAGAGAAGGACGTGATGTTATCATCAGTGCTCTAGTCAATAAACAGCGTGCAAATGTCGCCAGAGTTGGACGTATGGCGTTGGTGGTTACGTTTGTATGCTATTTTTTGGATCATTGTTATTTTTCCTTGATGAACCTAGGAGCGTTAAACTGTACGTGCATTTTTTTCGCAAATCAAACAGAACAAACATATGATTTGGAAAATATCAAGCTGTAAATTTAACCTATCCATTTTTCATTCTGATACTACAATAACTCCCAAAGTCATACTCAGAACTAATTGAAGTGACGGTCCCAACATGTGTACCCCAAATACCAGAACCGTGAATACAAACTGCCCAGTAAAAAGGCAGCAGCTGCCATTCGTCCAAGACAAAATCGCAAACCCAACAAACTACATGTAATCCCTAATTCACTCAGTGGGCTCAAGGGAACCCGGGTTCCCAAAATTGCCAACAGCATCCCTCCCCTAACCCGCCTGTCCCCACATCTCCCCCCTCCCGAAGAGAAAAATCATCCCTAATTCTTCGCGAATGATAAGCAATAACTATGGTTCTCCACCAGCCCCCACAGCAATCACAGAGAAGGGAAAGAGGAGAAAAAGAGGAAAGAAGCTCACGAGATTGTGTGAAAGTACTTGTCCTAAACGGCTCTTAAATGCCCATATTCCTGGTCGACGCTGCCCGTGTGGATTGCGTGGTAAGGGCCGGGTGGGGGGTGGCGGGGGGGCACTGGGGGGGGAAAAGGCAAGACGTGCGAACCTGGGGTCCGGGCCACAAGCTCCACAGTGTTTTTGCTGGCTTCCCTGGTTGTATGCTGGTCAAATGCGAGACATGTTGATTGTCCAACACGGAGCATTGGGTGCACGGAGGTCCATCCGCGCTTCAGACAGTCGGCGTCAGATTAGTTCAAGGTGCAGCTAACAACTTGGAGTAAACTGGTGAAGGGTTTTGTGCAGATGTGGTAGAACGTAATACCAGGAATTAGGTGGAAGCCCTGTCATAGCATGACACATGGGCATTCATAATGCGATCGTCGTTGTGATAGTGAACAGCAGGACAAACAAATTAAGACTCTTTGGTAGGTAAAGAGACTTAGAATTGTTTTATTTAAGCCAAAAGGTATTTTTGGATCACTTCCCAGACATCTATTCTATGCCGACCGATGCGTGACTGATTGTGTCTTTTTTTTTTCTGTAGTGTTTATTTCTTATCTATTTGCCGTACAGCCGACACACCAGTATTGCTAAAGGCAAATCGAAAACAAACGTCCCTGTATATTTGTTTGTAATAAAAGTCGATAAATTTTTGTGTCAAAAGGTCAAATCTCCCAGTGTCAATGCAGGAACTTAAAGTATTTTGTTTTTTTAAAATTAAGGCAAACTTTCTTCATGGGTCCGCTCAGTCAGTGGGGAAGAAGAAAACTTGAAAAGGGGCACTTGATGTTTTGTGTAAAGGACAAGGCAAAACAACGATCGTTCTGGCAAACAACTTTGTTTCTCTGGAAAAAGAAATCATCTGTTATTTTTTTAACGGGTTCTTCCACACTCTAAGGGTCCTATTGTCTGGTACCAGTTCGCTACAATCACAGTTCCTCCACATTCCTCATACCTTTATGATGATTTTTTTCTTCCTTGTTTGAATAGACAGCTTTTGGCAAACCTTTTGGATTTTATGCCTTTTTCAGTTTTGATTATCCATCACACTGGTGTCTGCTGAAATCGACATCTTTCTTCCTGTCAAAACAAATCCAATCCTGGAAAGATCGGGTGAAAACCACAACCCTCAATATTGTGATTTGCTTTTTACTTAGATAGAGAATCCTAATTTCTGCAAAAAACGCGAAAAATATTAAAACGACTGCGAATTAGCAGTAACCTCATTCATGACCAATAACAACACAAATTGTATTTAAATTAGAAGTGTAAACCATCTGCTGTTGTTGTTGCTGTTGAATTTTTGTTTTTTTTTTTTTTTTTTCCCCCACCAAGTCAACACTGTAGGCCACGCAGCTCTTCTGCATCCCGTCTGTTTCTTTAATCAGTAACAAGTTTCCAGAGGGCGTGAGTGTTTGCGGGGCAGTTGGCCATGAAAAAGAGGGGCTCGTGTTATGTGGGGTGCGTTGTTGAAGCGTGGTGGGTTGGGAGGTGGGAGGGTCAAACTGATAGACCTGGAAGCCCTATCGCGAAGCTCATCCCCCTGAAGGAGGCAACAAACGACCGTGAAGGAGGAACGTGTCCCCCAGAGGCCCTCGGACCATGAGGCAGATTGTGAGTATACTTACACTATGCTGGCATTACATTGTATTGTATCTCACGGACATTCTCTCTCTCTCTCTCTCTCTGCGTCAGGGTCCTCCTCCCGGGTCCGGGGGGTGAGGGCTCATCGGGCCCTCTCTCTCTCTCCTCGTGTCCTCGCCTCTCTCATCTCTCGTCCTCCTCTGGTTTAGGCAAATGAAACATGTTCTAGATTTCAGAGACTTCAATTTGACAGAATATTAAGATTATTTTTCTTGTTTTCCAGAACACGTGAATCTTAAATTTTATCTTTGTGCCATGCTGCCTAATGGCAGTTTGAAAGAACACCCCAGCTTCCTGAACTAATGGGAGAGAGCGAGGAGAGAGAGAGAGAGGGAGAGGGATAGAGCGAGAGAGAGAGAGAGCGGAGAGAGAGAGAGAGAGAGAGAGAGAGAGGAAAAGAAAGCCATGAAATAACCATTATGCAACAAAAACCACAACCGTGTCGAAATGGCATTAAAACGATCCTGTTTATAGTATTTTATTTTCCCTCCAACATATGACAATATTTCCTTTAAGTTTTGGTTCTTAAACAGGAAATATTTGACATGTACACGGGACCAGAAATTACACCCGTCGGGTCAACCTTGAATTTTATTTCTGTCTTTAGTTTAATATATTCTATCTACGATGGATTGAAACTTTTACAGACCAAGAGTTAATTTGTTTTTGTTTTTTTTGTTTTTGAATTTATAATGTCACTACAAAACGAGGGTGTTTTGATCATGTATTACTATTAATGGAAGCTGTTTTTTTTTTTTTGTCTTGGTTCATTTGTAAACGAAATTTCTTTCTAATTTCTTCTTCTTCTTCTCTCTTTCCACATTTCTTCCTCTTCTTCTTTTCTTCTTCTCTCTCGTCTTCTCAACCCCCGTCTCCCCCGCCTAAATCCTGTCCAGCTCGCCGCCCCACGACCCCTCTTCCAGCCTCCCCACTCCAAGGGTCGGCATCTTCGAACCCCCCCAAACCCATCGCTCTCTATGGTGGGACGTCAAATCTCAATCTCACCAATACAACTCCTCTCTCACACAACGCGCCGCGCATAACGCTCCGCGCGTGCGCTCGCGCGGCGTCGCGCGCGCAAGTCGTGAAACAAAAAATGAACAGAGAGACACAGTACCCCACACACACACACAAACACAAAGGCACAACACACAGGAAACACACTCACAATTAACACCCACACACACACACAAGCACGCCCGCACGCCGCACGCACGACCACGCACGCACGCACGCACGTAATGCCGCACGAGCATCACGCACGCCAGCACGCACGCACGGCACAGCACTCCCGCCGCACGCAGCACACCACAACAAACATGCGTCAAACGGACTCACGTATTCCCTTTTTGTGTGTCAAAGTTTCGTCCCCCCAAAAGAGTGGGCCGAACACCCCACCCCCCGGCACCCGCAGCCCCACCCCCCCCCCACCCGGCGGGCAAAAACCACCGGGCCCCACCACGACACAAGCACCCCAACGGCCAAAGCACCACAACCACTTTTGAAGCAAGAGGTGACCATGATCATGGGGGGGGCAGGGGTGGGGGGTGAAGACGGGGTGGTTTCAACAACACACTCGATGTAACATGCAGTATGTAGAACGACCTCCTAATATGTCATGAAGGCATAGGAGAGGTTTCACGGAACAACTACGGATAGCAGTAGTAGGAAGCGGAGTTCCTTTTTGGTTGAAGTATTGTAAGCAAACAGTGACAGAAAGAAGGACACAGAGAAAATATGATCTAGGTCCACAGAACTCACAGTACCACGAGGTCCGGACCGCACCATACAGACGATAACTTGCCTGCTTTATCAGCGTATATTCACAAAAAAAGAGCGATAATGGCCGGGTGGTGTGATGAGTATGGGGGGGCGAGGTTATCACGGGTGAGACCGAAAACGTGAGGGCCGCGGGGGAAGCAGGATAGATCAGCGAGGTAAATTGCTCTCTCTCTGCTCTCGGGAAAAAAGTACGAGTACAAGCTAATAAAAACGAGGTCAAAAAAAGGAGAAAAGGGTCAAAAAAATCTCGCCGGCGAGTCGGACGAAGCGGTCTCGGGGAACGGGGTCCTGCCTCGATGGGCCGCAGGGGGAGAAAAGGGGACACGAAGAGGGAAGGTACGGGGAAAAGGCGGATCAAACTCACCATCGTCATCATCGAAAACTTCTCTCGCGTCGCCAACTCTCTCTCCCGGCTCCTCTGTCAGCACAAGGGGTCAAAAATCCACAGGCATCTCCCAGCATCTCTCCTCAAAAGCTCTCTCGTCTCTCCGGCGAAATCGCGGGCGGGGCTGGTGGGGGGCTGGATCGTCTCGGGTCAAAACGCATGGCAGGGGGTAAAACAAAACGAATCTGTGCCCCATCTGAAGGTGGGAATTAAAGTGAAGGGTAGGGAGTTCTATGGCCATGAATATCTCCTACAAAATCTCTCTTCTCCTCGTCTCCATCGTCACTCGCGGGTCGGGTTCGTCCCGGGCTCTCTCTCGCTCCAAACGTCAAACTGACTCTCGAATTCTTCTCTTCATGCTCTCTCAACTCAAAACGTCTCTTCTCTCTCGTTCAGGCTCAGTCTCTCTGCTATCGGATCAAACGGAAATCTCCATCTCATACAAAAAAGAAGGTCCATCGATCTACTCTTCAAAAAATAACAAAAAAAACAAGATCTCCCATCTCCTCTCTCTCGGTGGCGGGGAGGCACCATCTCCGCTCTCTCACTCGCTCCTCCTCTTCCTCAAAAATTCTCTCTCGATTCTCTCTCTCTTCTCTCTCTCATCTCAAACTCCCTCTCCCTCCCCACTCAATGCCTTTCTCTCTTTCTCTCACTCTCTTTCTCTTTCCTCTCTCCCTCTCACATTCTCCATCATCTCCCCATTCTCCTCTCCTCCTCCCCTCTCTTTCTCTCCTTTCAATCGATCCTTTCTTCTCATCTTTCTCTCATTTCTCTCCTCCTCCTCTTCTCCTCTCATTCTCTCTCTCTCCTCATCTCGTCATCAGCCTCCATCCCCTCCCCCTCTCGCAGTTCCCTCTCTCTCCCTCTCTCGTCTCTCTCACCCTCCATACTCCCTGTCCATTCTCCTCCTCTCTCTCCTCTCCCTCTTCTCCCTCCTCCTCACCCATCTCCTCTCTCCCTCTTCTCCTGCACCTCTCTCTCTCTCTCTCTTCTCTCATTCTCTCTCTCTCATACACTCTCATCCGCTCCCTCCCTCCCCCTCCTCTCTCACTCTCTCTCTGTCTCTCCTTCCTCCTCCCCCCTCCTCTCTCTCCCTCCCCTCCTCCCTCTCTCTCTCTCTCTCTTTCTCTCTCTCCTCTCCTCCTCTCGTCATCCCTCTCCCTCTCTCTCTCTCCCTCCTCTCCTCCTCCTTCTCTCTCTATCTTCTCTCCCTCTCTCCTCTCCCGTGGTCTGCTCCTCCTCCTCTCTCTTCCCCTCACTTTCTCTTCTGTTCTCTCTCTCTCTCCATTTCTCTCCTCTTCATTCTTTCCTCTCTATCTCTCCCTCTCCTCTCTCCTCTCTTACATCCCAGGGATCTAATAATGAGGACCCATGTTGACTCTCCGAGGAAGGGAGTATCCGCCGATCTGACCTCCAATCCGTCTCCTCTCTCATTCCCTCTTTTCTCCTCTCATCTCATCTCTCACCTCCTCCCATTCTCTCCTCTCCTCCTCTACTATCTCTCTACTCCATTTTCTCTCTGCCCCTTCAAGTCTGAAAGAGGGATACATCTCTCGATTTCCTCTCATTTCTTTTCTCTCTCCTCCTCTTTCTTTCTCTTTTCTCTCGTCTCCCTCTCTCCTCGCTCCCCTCTCCTCTTTCCTCTCTCTCCATTTCTCTCGTCTCTCGATCTCTCCCTCTCATCCATCTCTCTCTCTCTCCTCGGTCGTCTCTCTCTCCTCTCTACCGGTCTGGTAACATCTCAACCCTACCTCCGCGTGCACGATAAACGTCACCATCCTCCTCTCCCTCTCGTACCGATGTCATCTCTCTCCTCCATCCATCCGTGCTTGGGGGGTTTTGTTGTGTGGTGTGTGTGTGTGTTGGTGTGTGTGGTGTGGTGTGGTGTGGGTGTGGGGGTGTGTGATCGCGTGTTGTGTGTACGCAAGGTACGACTAGTATCTACATTTCTTTAGTGCCAAGATAGAGTGGTTCTCACTCCAGCAATGTATCCGTATCCGTACAAAGCCTAAAGAGCTTTTTAAGCATAAAAAGCGAAACCAGTAGCAAGTGGCAGCGGTGGGAAAAGGGAAAAAACTTGTTGCGTGTTGGTGCGTGAAGTGGCACCGTCACCCTTTGGAAGAAACCATACAACCAATGAGAAAGTACTCTCTTGAAGATTTTCTCTTAAACCCCCTTCCACTTTAACAACAAGTCTGTTTTTGTGTGTTGTTTGTTTGTTTTTTAACAGTCAGGTATTTTAATTGGAATGGATATTGATTTTTGCTCCACCCCCTTTTGGACGGTGACTCCCTGTCTGTCTGTCTGTCTCTTTATGTATATATCGCTCTATCTTCTCTATTCTATCTATCTAACTATCCATCTGCCTACTCTACCCTACCCCTACCTACCTACCTATCTGTCTATCCATCCATCGTCTGTCTGTCTATCTATCTATCTGTCTATCTATCTATACTATCTATCTATTTACCTAAAGATATGCATATGTTTATATGCATACACCATCAGTCTTTTTTGTTGTCCCTAACGGTAAGTGGGTGGGACCAGTCAGACTTCGTTAGCATTATTTTTCTCCTGAGTGTGTGGGCGGGGTTACAGTCCGAAGGTCGCCAGGCCTTGATGTCACCTGACGTGGGGTGGGAAACATCGTCAGACATCGTCAGGCCTTGTTGTTGTCCCCCGAACAGTGGGTGGGGACATCGTCGACACTCGTCCAGGACCTTGCCGTTGTATTCCTCTGACAAGTGGGTCAGTGGTGACAACTCGTCGTCAGCCTTGTCGTTGTCCTCTGACAGTGGGTGGGGACGATATCGTCCGACATCGTCAGTCTTGTCGTTGTCCTCTGACAGTGTGGTGGGGACATCGTCAGCCTTTTCGTTGTCCTCTGACAGTGGGTGGGGGAGACATCGTCAGACAGTGGGTCGCATCGTCACCTTCTCTCGTTGTCCCCTGACATTGGGTGGGGACATCGTCAGACATCGTCAGCCTTCTCGTTGTTCCCTGACAGTGGGTGGGGACATCGTCAGACATCGTCCGCGCAATCGTCAGCATTCGTTGTCCCCCCTGACAGGGTTGGTGGGACATCGTCAGACATTGTCGGGTCCAGACCTTGTCGTTGTCCCCATCCCCGACAGACATTTGGGTGGGGACACATATGGTGGGACATCGTCAGCCTTGTCCGTTGTCCCCCCGACAGTGGGTGGGGACATCGTCAGCCTTGTCGTTGTCCCCTGACAGTGGGTGGGGGACATCGTCAGACATCGTCAGCCTTGTCGTTGTCCAGACAGGGGGTGGGGACATCGTCAGACATCGTCAGCCTTGTCGTTGTCCCCCGACAGTGGGTGGGGACACAGTCAGACATCGTCAGCCTTGTCGTTGTCCCCCCGACAGTGGGTGGGAACACAGTCAGACATCGTCAGCCTTGTCGTTGTCCCCCGACAGTGGGTGGGAACACAGTCAGACATCGTCAGCCTTGTCGTTGTCCCCCGACAGTGGGTGGGGACATCGTCAGACATCGTCAGCCTTGTCGTTGTCCCCCGACAGTGGGTGGGGTCAGACATCGTCAGCCTTGTCGTTGTCCCCCGACAGTGGGTGGGGACATCGTCAGACCTCGTCAGCCTTGTCGTTGTCCCCGACAGTGGGTGGGAACACAGTCAGACATCGTCAGCCTTGTCGTTGTCCCCCGACAGTGGGTGGGAACACAGTCAGACATCGTCAGCCTTGTCGTTGTCCCCCGACAGTGGGTGGGGACATCGTCAGACATCGTCAGCCTTGTCGTTGTCCCCGACAGTGGGTGGGAACATCGTCAGACATCGTCAGCCTTGTCGTTGTCACCCGACAGTGGCTGGGACAGACATTCAGACATCGTCAGTCAGCCTTGTCGCTGTCCCCCCGACAGTGGGTGGGGACATCGTCAGACATCGTCAGCCTTGTCGTTGTCACCCGACAGTGGGTGGGGGGACATCGTCAGACATCGCCAGCCTTGTCGTTGTCACCCGACAGTGGGTGGGGACACATTCAGACATCGTCAGCCTTGTCGCTGTCCCCCGACAGTGGGTGGGACATCGTCAGACATCGTCAGCCTTGTCGTTGTCCCCCGACAGTGGGGTGGGGACATCGTCAGACATCGCCAGCCTTGTCGTTGTCACCCGACAGTGGGTGGGGACATCGTCAGACATCGTTAGCCTTGTCGTTGTCCCCCGACAGTGGGTGGGGACATCGTCAGACATCGTCAGCCTTGTCGTTGTCACCCGTGACAGTGGGTGGGGACATCGTCAGACATCGTCAGCCTTGTCGTTGTCACCCCGACAGTGGGTGGGGACATCGTCATCGTCAGCCTTGTCGTTGTCACCCGACATCAGTCAGACATCGTCAGCCTTGTCGCTGCCCCCCCGACAGTGGGTGGGGACATCGTCAGACATCGTCAGCCTTGTCGTTGTCCCCCGACAGTGGGTGGGGACATCGTCAGACATCGCCAGCCTTGTCGTTGTCACCCGACAGTGGGTGGGGGACACATTCAGACATCGTCAGCCCTTGTCGCTGTCCCCGACAGTGGGTGGGACATCGTCAGACATCGTCAGCCTTGTCGTTGTCCCCCGACAGTGGGTGGGGACATCGTCAGACATCGCCAGCCTTGTCGTTGTCACCCGACAGTGGGTGGGGACACAGTCAGACATCGTTAGCCTTGATGACCTCCGACGATCGGCGGTGACGCACTTAGGCTGAATCCTGATGATCGCCATATCTTCAACAGCTGAGGGTCTTGATATAATCGTTCCGTCTGATTTTCTGCATGTGCTCAATGCCATTTCTCTTTGTTTCCTTCTTTTTTCCTTCCCTCTCTTTCTTTTTGTTTTTAACGCAAATACTGAATATTTCATAGATCAAACCACAAGAAATGAACGAGTGGAATTAAAAAAAAATCATACACACAAACACAAAACAAACTGCATTAAGAAAAAAAAATGGTCGTAATTTTAACCAGAATATTGTCATGTTGAACACGCTAGAGAAACAGCTCGATCAATACAAACACAGACATAAACACACACACACACACACACACACACACACACACACACACACACACACACACACACACACACATATATACACGCGCGCGCGCGCGCGCGCGCATACATGCATGCAAGCAGAGAGAGAGAGAGAGAGAGAGAGAGAGAGAGAGAGAGAATGTATACCAGAAAGGTGAGAGATAACTTGAAAGGAGAGGAAAAGATCCATTGGTGGATTATTTATCGTTCTTGACTCAGAAAAAAAAGTCCCCTCTAACCACAATAAACTCCAAAGAAGACAAGAAGTCAGAAATGATAAACACAAGCGAAAAATATTGCTACCACAAGTTAACACTTTATTCGTTAAGACTAAAATTGAGACGTTGCTTTCTGTTTGTGGTCGCTGTTTTCCAGTTGTCTCTAAGTGTTTTGGAATGTTCTCCCTTTATGGTAGAAAAAGAGGCCAACAATACAGAAATCTGATTTAAAAAAAAAATGACCTAATGCTGGTCACCTATACCAACATCTAGACAATGCCACAGTTATTAACAGCTGTAACAACCGTGAAAGAACAATGACAACACTATTAGGTTAACAAAAATATACGCCAGTAATAATCACATAAATAAGCCCTCGTCCTATGAATAATATCAGCGTAAGAGTCCTGTGTGTCAGGAAATCGTTCAATCAACATTTTTGGGGTATTGATTTTTGGTTGTTTAAAAAATTATGTTCATCTTTTTGTATACCATATTTCACATCACTGATAAAGGACAACAGAAGGGAATACTCTCACTAATTTCATATTTATTCTAAAAACAAAATCAAAAGCGTATTTTCGCGAATACAATAACGAAGTGAAGCACCGTGTCCGATTTAATTCCAGCATAAGGTTTTCACAACAGTAGCACTTCACATTTCTCGTCCAAAAGAGTTTGAAGGTGAGACCAAAAAGGTCTAGTATGTCAGCTTTTCCATAGAAAATAGTCGGTACTATTCAAACAAAAGGTTACATTATTATCCACAATCTTCATTTGTTTTAAGACAATGTAAATGGTTGGAAATATTCTATGGACATTCTAATTTGGAGCCATTTAAATTTGGTAACATTTTCATTATATACTTGAAAAACCCACAGTTCTCCAGGGTATTGTGGAGTTAAGTTTTTAGTTCTACTTTGCACATCAATTTAGACTAGTGTTACTGCAAGTTTATACGTCATGAAGTGGTTCTGTGCCCTTTTGTCCAGAATATATCATTTTTTAAGGAAAATGGTATCTGCGATGAATTGTTGTCGTATGTCTCCTCAGTAACCTTCCTTATACATTTTTTTTACTTAATGATAATTATACTGCGAAGACAACGAAATCTAGTTTCAAGCCGTATATTTGTTTGAATTACGCACAAGTTAAAAAGTCTCCGTTCTCATTTAGGAACTGTGCAATACAGTGCACATCATTTAAAATCAACTGTCTATTTGATATAACCTTGTCATCAATTAGAACATTTTTCATTGCATAGTTACGGTTCTGTTAGTATTTTACATGACATCTTTGGTTCTGTTTTTATAGCAAAACGTTTGTAAGTCATAAACGCGTACCCACCTCCCCCTTCCGAAAAAAAGTTAAATTTTTTCCTTTATATGAACAAAACTTGATCCATAATGTTTCAAAATACTTAAAGAGGGGGGCAATGGAGGGCAATTTTTCTTCATTTGTGATTTATATTTTTTAGTCTTCTGACCCAAGAAATGTTGGGAGATTCGATGTGCATTCTTAAATCTTTAATACCTCAGCCTCCGTTTCTAATATATTGATAGACGTCTTTCTGTTTCTCTTATCATTGTTTTTCATTCCAAACAAAATGGAAACACAATTTCTGTAATTTTGCGACAAAACAGTGGGTGGCTTTGGCAGCAATATCCTGAGGTAAACAAGTTCAGACAAAATTAAAGATTTCAGTGCAGCACTCTTCCTAGTGGTGTAGTGTTTCTCTTCAGCCATATTTTAAGTGGAATTTCTATTTCAGAATTTATTAAGAAACAGTTACTCGAATCAAATTCCTTTAAATCTTGAGTGAACTTAATTCATGATTTGGCATATATCTAACATATGGATTTTTCAGCTTCCTAGACAAATTGCTGCTTTTTGTACACCCAGCTCTTATAGAACAGGGAGTACTTTACAAGTACTTATACTTTACATTTTCTTACTAATTAGTAATTGCCCATGAGAGAAGGTCATCTGCACAGTGACATTGTCGAAATCGATAGTCTACCACGCAGTAATTGCTTATTAGTTGTTTTTATTCTGTTTCCCGGACGAAGATCTATACTGTTGCACAGTCACACTAGAGATGTCAAAGTCACACACACACACACACACATACACACACACACACACACACACACACACACACACACTCTCTCTCTCTCTCTCTCACACACACACACACACACACACACACACACACACACACACACACACACACACACACACACAGACAGACAGACAGACAGAGAGAGACGTATCTAACAAACTCACACTATAAGCAATTATTATAACATTACCCTTTTTAAGACTGGGATATGAGAGTCCCTCTAACTCGAAAGATTTGTGTACATATTGATATGCGTGTAACATTTTCATCAGTTGCACTTGATAACTTTAATTGAAAGGTTGCATGGCTGAAGATAGGCCTATATCTACACCTTGCTGTTGGGTCCTTGCATCACTTAAGGTAGACTCACACTTTACGATGGACTCGGAGTAGTGAACATGCCTAAGTTTCTTATCATGACAAACTGATCATTTGTTTTTCCTGTCAAGATGGAGAGTTAACGACTCACACCGTAGACCGTCTTTCCGCTATCTTCTCTTCGACTCCTAAGCATCGGCTTCGTAATGTTACCACAGGGAACCAACATGTTTAGTGTCGATATGTGCTCTCTCCGGTAAAATCACTGCAAGATCGGAAAGCTGTCGGGTAAATTGGTCTGAATCATTCGATCCAACCATCTTGCTCTGTTATGACGTCCTTTTCAAGAGCAGTTAAGCAATGCTAAGATTTGGACGATTACTGCCCTTATTCTTGCTTAGGGACCCACCGCTGAAAATGCTCACTTTCATGGATCGATTTTTCGTGCTTAGAAGTAATTTAAGAGTTCATTTTGACTATTGGTAAAAACACTTGATATAGGCCTGTCCTATCGATTATCGTCAGCCTTAAACGTAGATCTTCACTCTTCCACTGTCTGATGTTTTCTATCCACGCCAAGATTTTGGCTATTTGGTTCTCATGGCTTTGTTTAGGGAATGCATTAGTTTTTGAGAATGTAGCCAAGACTGAATGAGAGATGCTCAATAAGTGGAGCTTCTTTTATTTCCCAGTGCTGCTTTCATGGAGGTGGCCACTTCATGGCCTGTTAAATCCTGTGCAGAATACCCACATTGCTGGTGACTGCAGGAGTCACTGGAACCAGTGTTTCGTAGGCGTGTTTCCTTTCTTCAACTTATTAATCTTCAACTGTTCGAGTTCTGGTAACTGGCAAACGGTGTGTTGTCAAATTCTTTTCCAATCCAGTATTTTTCACGTCCTAAAGGACAGTGGGGGCTGCCTTTTTGTTTCACTGACTGCATTGTGCAGTGTGTCTAGCTAATAGTGTTCTAAAGCATGGTTTTACTTATTCTTTGTTGTGTCTGGCCGATACTGAAACAAGGGTCAAGCAAGCAGAGCGTGGTTTCGGTTTGCACATCCAAGAGCAATGTCATTGATTCTGTCTGTATTTCTTCCAACTCAAGATGTGCAAGCCCTAGTCCATAATCAACCATACTGAAATTAACTGTTTCGTACGACTGGTAGAGTGGTTCAGTATTTTTTGACTGATATTCTTTTTTTAGAATACAGATCAGGAGAGAGACAGTCTCTCTGTCGTTGCGCCACAGCAAGAGATATTAGAGGTGTTCGTAGTGTGCGAGTGATGTTACAGATGTTCGTAGTGTGCGAGTGATGTTAGATGTTCGTAGTGTGCGAGTGATGTTACAGATGTTCGTAGTGTGCGAGTGATGTTACAGGTGTTCGTAGTGTGCCAGTGATGTTACAGATGTTCGTAGTGTGCGAGTGATGTTACAGATGTTCGTAGTGTGCGAGTGATGTTACAGATGTTCGTAGTATGCGAGTGAAGTCACGGGTGTTCGTAGCATAGCCTAAGCAAAGCACCACATCTGGAACATATGCGCAAACCTAGGTAAAAAAAAATAACATCATAATACGTGGACACCATGAGCATAAAAACTCAAGTTACAATCATCCATTACAGTGTCATGTATTCAATATTACATGAACTTGGCTTCACATTTAATATCCAACGAAGTCTGCAAGCATACAAAAAGCACATTTAGCTTTATGATCATAGATGGAATGTAAATAGCTCGCATCCTCAGCATTCCCAAGCAGGAAATGTCCTGTGTGTATTAAATATATATAGCATTTATGTACAGTCTGGTTTGCAGTAACCAAATCTAACCCCTGTGATGTGTGCCAGTGAGCTATTGTACACAAAGCACATCAACTATAATTTTGGGTTCGTCTTCCAGATTCGTTCTGAATTTGCTCCAGAGACACTACAACGAATTCAAAGCACTCAAAAAGGAGATACCTTGCTCTCTTGGAGTTACCATATTCAATGGCAGAAGTATAGATCTGCCATGCTGGTAAATAACCAAAACAGTGTAGCCACAAACACTATGATATCTAGGAACCTCAAGCGCTCTCTGAACAACTGCTGTACACACTTTAGTAATGCATCTGCAAACAGAACTTCCCATGATGGTATTGTTGTATCATTCAAGTCATTCCAACATCTGGCAATCTTCAAGGCAACTAACAACCGTATATATGCTTCAAAACATAGCACCAATAAAAGCAAAATCTTTCCACATAAAACAAATACGGGGGAAAAAAGCGAATGAGGAGAGAGAGAGAGAGAGAGAGAGAGAGAGAGAGAGAGAGAGAGAGAGAGAGAGAGAGAGAGAGGGGTAGAGAGAAGGATGCAAGGATCAGTCTGTGCAAACACGGTGAGTAAGAAGTCGGTCGGCGGTCATTCACTGCCCCTCACTTAACAACGCAGACACAGACCGGCCACTTGTCGCCTCATCAGCATATCGTGATGCAACATGATCAGACACTCTCCAGCCAGCACTGATGAAGGTCAGAGGCAGGCCTGAGGCTAACCTAGATAACCACTGGGCATCGTGGGACAAACGAAAAAAGGAGAAGAGAGATATAAAGGAGTGGGAGGGGGGGGGGGTAGTAATGAGTAGATAACACATTTTCACTCCAGTCATCAGTACGTATCTCTTCACTTACATAGCTTTTCACAACGCAGGCTTGTAGTTTATTCTGTACAGTGCGCCACGAAACAAAATGACCCATTCCACATCCATAACTTTGTACCTGATGGACTGTCATCTGACAACAATGATCATTAACTAACCAACTTTTCCTAACCACGAAGCAAGGGGAATATACAGCATCATCACACCCTCTTTTACATCAAATGAAAAGGCCAAATGAACTAGTCCTGTTTCATTCTGAACAATACTATTTCGATCAGCATTAGATACACTCTGTGTGTGTGTGTGTGTGTGTGTGTGTGTGTGTGAAGGACGGCGTATGTATATCACCACCAACCAAGAATGGCGATGTTGTCATCGGAGCTGACTTCTCTCAGAATGAACGTCGGTGGGTCTGAGTATGGTGTACCATTATCACTATGCACAAGCAAAATGCACCCCATAGCGCTTTTTTAGCGACAGACCGCTTTTTTTGCATTCGAATATGATGCACTCATCCCATTTTTTTTTGTAGGTTTGCATTCTACCGAAGCTTGTGTATTTGTGGTTTTGTTATCATTTTTCCTAAACTCTGTTCAGTTGACTGAAGATGGTGAGAAATGATTTGCCCTGTGTGTCCTGTTTAAAATAAGAAGAACTGTTCCGCTGAACGAAAGAGACAAATTACAAGACAAAACACGAAGCGTTTCGACCTCTTTGGTCTTATTCAGGCCAGACAAACAACATTCAAGACAATGAAAACGAAGAACGAACAATTACGTATCTCTTTAAAATGGCCGCAAAATGGATGTGGGAAACATGCCAATGCTCTGTCTTATAACACCAAACTTTTAACTAAAGAATCACCAAACATCGGAACTTGGGATGAAAGGGATACACAATGCTTTTATGTTTATGAACTTGTTTGTAGCAGAGATCAGTTCTTTGCAGGTCTTTAGGACAGAAATGGATTCATTTTATGTATCTTTCAAACGAGACGATTGTTACAGTACGGAAATGGCGAAACTTTTGGGCATATCTGACATAAAACTAAAGCCGCTTTTTCTATCATAATTTTTCCATACACACACATAAATAAACAACTACCCCTTCACTATCTTATGTCACGTGCAAATGTTTAAACTAAAGTATACAAAAGCGCGTGTCCGCCTATTAAGGCACTCCACAAATCATCCTCATTTCTACCCTTGCCATTGTACGAATTGTTAAACCCAAAATACAAGAACAAACCTTTTTTTTCACTAAATCATGTTTTTAAGCAAATTCTTCTGCTTCTTCGTTCTTTGGCTACCAAACGAGGCTACATTGGTGAAATCACTGAGATTTGACCGTTTTAAAATTCCACCAGTCAGGTAGGCAAATTTCATATTCGGGTGTAGAGTCTTGACATTCTTTTTTTTTTTAATCCTGATCAGGGATGGTGGGTGAGAAGAAGAGGGAAAGAAGGGGCGTCCCTCCCACTGGTACGCAAAAACCTACTCTTCTGCCAAAAATGTAAAGGGTTTTACGACAGTGTCAAGGTTTTTTTTTTTTTTTTTAATGGATGCGTTCACATTGTGAACTTCGGTTTCCTGACGGCCTCATCAGGAGGAGTTAAGAAGGGTAGCAGTCTGCACAGAGACTGGTTCTGCAGAGACGCCCCCCCCCCCCCCCCCCCCCCCCCCCCCCCCCCCCCCCCCCCCCCACGGCCTTCCTGTGTTAAGCAGGGGTTAAACTCAGGAGTTGTGGATCAACAGAACAACATTTTATCCAGTGGGGTCCACTACACCCCCTATAGCACAGTGCTTTCCATCTGGTCACATGCTTTGTTTTTACATGACCCCCAAGCTGGCCTTGAACTCTGGCGAAGTACAACAAGGGCTGAAACTGAGAGGTGTGGCCGGCAGGAAAACAGCGGTTAGCACTGCCGAAGTGTTGCTGAAGTGCCAGACACTTCACTTGTTCCTTCCGGGTTAGTCTACTGCGGATGGCCATTCTTCGAGGCCGTACAAGGCTGTGAAAAGTGGCGCGATAAGATGTGTTCAGATGGTGTGATGGTACTGGATATGGTGTTATAACCAACACGGTTTGGTTAGCGTATGTCACCTAGCGTGCAAGCATAATTCTCCGGAGAAGGATATTGTTTTTAAACCCTTAGTGTGTGTGTGTGTGTGTGTGTGTGTGTGTGTGTGTGTGTGTGTGTGTGTGTGTGTGTGTGTGTGTGTTTGCGCGCAAGATAAACCGAAAGCAGTTGGACGAATCTTTATCCCATGTTCATAAACCTACCTGTCAGTGGGGTCAGTGTGTTTACAATGGAACTCAGTGGTGAAATCTCTACTTACCTGCGATAAACAGTGCATATACAAGGGATTCAATGGTCAGCTCTTTAATTATCTGCAATGTTAGGGTTTACAAGGGGTTAATCTGCGAGCCTCCACGTATTTGCAGTGTCAGTTTTTAACAAGAGCTTCAATAGTGACTCACATTGTGTTTGTCAGGGATAAAATGGTGAGGTCTCTGAGTTACCATGCCATACCGTACCATACCATACCATACCATACCATACCATACCATACCATACCATACCATACCATACCATACCGTACCATACCATACCTTACCCTACCCTACCCTACCATACCATACCAAACCATACCATACCATACCATGCCATGCCATGCCATGCCATACAATACCACACCACACCATGCCATACTATACCACACCATACCCTACCATACCCTACCCTACCCTACCACACCATACCCTACCCTACCCTACGCTACCCTACCCTACCCTGCCCTGCCCTACCCTACCCTACCATATACACTACCCTACCCTACCCTACCCTACCATACACTACCCTACCCTACCCTACCCTACCATACACTACCCTACCCTACCCTACCCTACCCTACCCTACCCTACCCTACCCTACCCCTACCCTACCATACACTACCCTACCCTACCCTACCCTACCCTACCCTACCCTACCCTACCCTACCCTACCCTACCCTACCCTACCCTACCATACACATACCTACCCTACCCTACCCTACCCGACCCTACCATACCCTACCCTACTATACCATACTATACACTACCCTACCCTACCCGACCCTACCCTACCATGCACTACACTACCCTACCCTACCCTACCCCTACCCTACCCTACCCTACCCTACCCTACCCTACCCTACCCTACCATACCATACCATACCATACCATACCATACCATACACTATCTTTGCCTTAACTAGGCTGACCCCGGAGAAAGGTCCAGTGACGGTGAGGAAAGAAAGACCCACTGACCACAGGGGAAAGTCCTGTTGACAGTGGGAAAGACTACAACTTTGGATTCTCTCTTGAGGGCACATAAGACCGTATGGCGAAAGCTTGGCTGTGTCTGGAGTGGCACTGTCTTCATCTGTCCGTGGGCAGGGGTGGTTGGGTCTGTGGGGTGTGCTCGACAGCTGGAGGGTGGTGTTTTTCGCCGGTAGGCTCTACAGTCATGAAATACGGTTGCATCCTGTAGTCTGATTTACCTCTGTTCAGGAGCAGTTATGTCCCTTGATATCTTAATGGAGTGTCCTGCGCGTGCCTGTACCCATCGTCAACACAGCGCAGGCCTCCAAGGGTGGCACAGGACTGCTCAAAAGGCAGGTGGAGACAGTGCTTCTCTGGGTCCTCCCCAGCACCTTCGGCTGTTTTTTTCCACTACCCTACCCTACCCCTACCCTACCCTACCCTACCCTACCCATACCATACCATACCATACCATACCATACCATACCATACCATACCATACCATACCATACCATACCCACATACCATACCATACCAACTTATCTGCAGTGTCAGTTTTTACAAGAGATTCAATTGTGAAGTCTCTTGTTATCTGCAGTGCTATCGCTGTTAACTGCAGTGTCAGTTTTTACAAGAGATTCAGTAGTGAAGTCTCTTGTTATCTGCAGTGCTATCGCTGTTATCTGCAGTGTTAGTTTTTTTTTTTTTACAAGAGATTCAATGGTGAAGGTCTCTCGCTATCTGCAGTGCTATCGCTGTTGTCTGCAGTGCAGTGCTATTGTTTACAAGGAAGTGAGTGGCCAAGTCTTGAGACGTCTGCAGGGAAAGGCCACAAGGGATTCAGGGGTGAGGTCTCTTCATATCAGCTGTGTCAGCGTTTAGGAGGAATTCAGCGTGGAGGTCTTTAGGCCTCTGCACAATAGGCTTCAACACATACAGTGGTGAGCAGCTCTGAAGATGTGTGCGGGGCATCTGTACAGGGGACTGGCCGGTCTCAAGCTGTTACAAGGTATTCGATGATTTTCGCCTCTTGTAGACTGCACGGTCAGTGTGTTTGTCAGGCATGAAATGATGAGGTCCCTGAGTTGTGTGCGTGCGTGCGTGCGTGCGTGCGTGCGTGTGTGTGTGTGTGTGTTGTATTTTAACTTTCACGCACCATGCAAGTCTGTATGCTGCGTTGCCACTAATGGACATTCTCTTGCAGACTAATGTTTTGCGATTCATACAGAGCGTCAGGGTTATTTACATACTAATGTTTGGAGTTGTGGCACTTTCTCTCCGTATGTTAAAAAAGGTGGAAAAAAAAAAGAGGAGGATGGAGGACCCAAAAAGAAAAAAGAAAAAAAGATTTGTCTAAGGTCAAGATTTGCACAGATCAGTACATCTACTGCTGCTGCTTTTGCTGTCACTGCTGTTGCTGCTGCAGCTGCTACTGTTCCTTTTCCTACTTCTTCTGCTGCTGCTACTGACTACTATTGCTGCTGCTGCTGCTACTGCTGCTGCTGCTGCTGTTCCTTCTACTCCTCCTCCAACTTCTGCCGCTGTTATTGCGCTGCTGCTGCTGCTGCTGTTACCAATACCACCAACAACACCACACCACCACTATTACTAATATTACCACCACCACTACTACTACTACTATTTGTAGTTTCAGTACTACTACTACTACTACTACTATTGAAGCTGCTACTACTGATTCTACTGTTACTGCTGCTGTTACTACTACTACTACTACTACTATTGCTGCTACCCACATATTCTATGAAAGAATAGGCTAAAGCATGCAACTATCAACCGTCTAGTATGGACAGCTTTTAAACATTCATCAAAAAAATTCTTGTCATCCGAGTGTTGAATTCTTAATCAAGATGAAAGATTAATGAAATTAATTGTCTATTTGCTGGGGGGGGGGTTTCATTATGGAGGATAAATGATATAGTCTGCTCGCAGTTTTTTTTCAGTGCAGACAAAATCAATCAGTTGTTCTAGTTTCCGATTTCTCTCAATGAGGCATATTGATAAACAGTACTTTTGAAAAATATACATCACGGGGGAAAACTATGTGGGAAATTAGAATATTCAGCTGCACTGTATTCTCTGTCAGTTGGCTGTTGTTATCTGCAGTGCTATCGCTGTTAACTGCAGTGTCAGTTTTTACAAGAGATTCAGTAGTGAAGTCTCTTGTTATCTGCAGTGCTATCGCTGTTATCTGCAGTGTTATTTTTTTTTTTTACAAGAGATTCAATGGTGAAGTCTCTCGCTATCTGCAGTGCTATCGCTGTTGTCTGCAGTGCAGTGCTATTGTTTACAAGGAAGTGAGTGGCCAAGTCTTGAGACGTCTGCAGGGAAAAGGCCACAAGGGATTCAGGGGGGTGAGGTCTCTTCATATCAGCTGTGTCAGCGTTTAGGAGGAATTCAGCGTGGAGGTCTTTAGGCCTCTGCACAATAGGCTTCAACACATACAGTGGTGAGCAGCTCTGAAGATGTGTGCGGGGCATCTGTACAGGGGACTGGCCGGTCTCAAGCTGTTACAAGGTATTCGATGATTTTCGCCTCTTGTAGACTGCACGGTCAGTGTGTTTGTCAGGCATGAAATGATGAGGTCCCTGAGTTGTGTGTGCGTGCGTGCGTGCGTGCGTGCGTGTGTGTGTGTGTGTTGTATTTTAACTTTCACGCACCATGCAAGTCTGTATGCTGCGTTGCCACTAATGGACATTCTCTTGCAGACTAATGTTTTGCGATTCATACAGAGCGTCAGGGTTATTTACATACTAATGTTTGGAGTTGTGGCACTTTCTCTCCGTATGTAAAAAGGTGGAAAAAAAAGAGGAGGATGGAGGACCCAAAAAAGAAAAAAGAAAAAAAGATTTGTCTAAGGTCAAGATTTGCACAGATCAGTACATCTACTGCTGCTGCTTTTGCTGTCACTGCTGTTGCTGCTGCAGCTGCTACTGTTCCTTTTCCTACTACTTCTTCTGCTGCTGCTACTGACTACTATTGCTGCTGCTGCTGCTACTGCTGCTGCTGCTGCTGTTCCTTCTACTCCTCCTCCAACTTCTGCCGCTGTTATTGCGCTGCTGCTGCTGTTACCAATACCACCAACACCACTACCACCACTATTACTAATATTACCACCACCACTACTACTACTACTATTTGTAGTTTCAGTACTACTACTACTACTACTACTACTATTGAAGCTGCTACTACTGATTCTACTGTTACTGCTGCTGTACTACTACTAC
>JADBJO010002495.1:45000-47500 GCA_016801955.1 Conus betulinus
AAAACTGTGTGTGTGTGTGTGTGTGTGTGTGTGTGTGTGTGTGTGTGTGTGTGTGTGTGTGTGTGTGTGTGTGTGTGTGTGTGTGTGTGTGCGTGCGTGCGTGTGCGTGTGTGTGTGTGTGTGTGTGTGTGTGTGTGTGTGTGTGTGTGTGTGTATGTGTGTGTGTGTGTCCATGTGTGTGTGTGTGTGTGTGTGTGTGTGTATGCGTGTGTGTGTGTGTGTGTGTGTGTGTGTGTGTGTGTGTGTGTGTGTGTGTGTGTGTGTGTGTGTGTGTGTGTTCACCTTTCATGAGCCATTTTAGACAAAGACACTTTTGTTTTGTGACAAGAAAAGCAATGTGTGGTAGCAAAGACAAATAAAGTTTTACAAACTAATATGTTAATATAACAACTCACTCACTTCCATATAATAATACGCATACTCAAATAACTTCGCAGACATCGCTAGGTTCCATTACACATTAAATACAATCCAACTCACATGCACGGACATGTTAACCCCAAAGACCATGGACTGTAATGTTTAAACTTTAAGTATTAAAACGTATGCTCTCTCTCTCTCTCTCTCTCTCTCTCTCTCTCTCTCTCTCTCTCTCTCTCTCTCTCTCTCTCTCTCTCTCTCTCTCTCCATACACGCATGCACACATACAGTATGCGCGTGCATGACAGCGTGCGCGCGAGTGTGCGTGTGCGTGCATGCGCGCGTGCGCATGTGAGTGTGTGTGTACGTTTGTTTGTGCGTGTGTACGTGATGCGTGTTGTGTTGCGAGTAGCCTACATTTGAACGTGTATGTGCAACCAGGTGTTAGATTCACAACACTGTTTGTGTTGCAGTTCAAATTCCACATTATTTGTGGATCATACATTAAATCAGTTTTCATTATGTGACGTTTCAGAGTATTGCACTCTTTGCAAAACAGTCAGATCTCTCTCTCTCTCTCTCTCTCTCTCTCTCTCTCTCTCTCTCTCACACACACACACACACACACACACACACACACACACACACACACACACACACACACACATCCTCTCTCTCTCTGTCTGTCTGTCTGTCTGTCTGTCTGTCTGTCTGTCTGTCTGTCTCTCTCTCTCTCTCTCTCTCTCTCTCTCTCTCTCTCTCTCTCTCTCTCTCGGACTGGAACTAAAGTTGGCAATATCTCTTTCGCTGTGTTTAATTGTACGCGCGCGCTCGTGTATGTATGTGTATGAGACCGCGGGAGCAAGCGCGTGTGTGCGTGCATGCGCTCGCATGTGAGTGTGTGTGTACGCTTGTTTGTGCGTGTGTACGTGATACGTGTTTGTGTTGCGAGTAACCTACATTTGAACGTATATGTGCAACCAGGTGTCAGATTCACAACACTGTTTGTGTTGCAGTTCAAATTCCACATTATTTGTGGATCATACATTAAATCAGTTTTCATTATGTGACGTTTCAGAGTATTGCACTCTTTGCAAAACAGTCAGATCTCTCTCTCTCTCTCTCTCTCTCTCTCTCTCTCTCTCTCTCTCTCTCTCTCACACACACACACACACACACACACACACACACACACACACACACACACACACACACCTCTCTCTGTCTGTCTGTCTCTGTCTCTCTCTCTCTCTCTCTCTCTCTCTCTCTCTCTCTCTCTCTCTCTCTCTCCCCCTCCCTCTCTCTCTCTCTCTCTCTCTCTCTCTCTCTCTCTTGGACTGGAACTAAAGTTGGCAATATCTCGTTCGCTGCGTTTAATTGTACGCACGCGCGCTCGTGTGTGTATGTATATGAATGCGCGCGAGCAAGCGCGCGTGCGTGCTTGCTTATGTGTGTGTGTGTGTGTGTGTGTGTGTGTGTGTGTGTGTGTGTGTGTGTGTGTGTGTGCGTGCGTGCGTGCGTGCGTGTGTGTGTGTGTGTGTGTGTGTGTGTGTGTGTGTGTGTGTGTGTGTGTGTGTGTGTGTGTGTGTGTTTTCAGACAAACTGACGGCCAGCGAAGTCAACTTCCTGGTACAAGTGCAGAACATGTTCCGTGTAGAGAACGGCGAACCTGAATTAGTAAGTCACTGCGGAGAAAACTGACGTGCAGTATACTATGAACCTGAACTGGTAAGTGAGTGCGGAGTGAACTGACGTGCAGTAATGTGAACCTGAACTGGTAAGTGAGTGCGGAGTGAACTGACGTGCAGTAATGTGAACCTGAACTGCTAGTCAGTGCGGAGTGAACTGACGTGCAGTAATGTGAACCTGAACTGGTAAGTGAGTGCGGAGTGAACTGACGTGCAGTAATGTGAACCTGAACTGGTAAGTGAGTGCGGAGTGAACTGACGTGCAGTAATGTGAACCTGAACTGGTAAGTGAGTGCGGAGTGAACTGACGTGCAGTAATGTGAACCTGAACTGGTAAGTGAGTGCGGAGTGAACTGACGTGCAGTAATGTGAACCTGAACTGGTAAGTCAGTGCGGAGTGAACTGACGTGCAGTAATGTGAACCTGGACTGGTAAGTGAGTGCGGAGTGAAC
>JADBJO010002495.1:60000-77500 GCA_016801955.1 Conus betulinus
AAAACATCTCTCTCTCTCTCTCTCTCTCTCTCTCTCTCTCTCTCTCTCTCTCTCTCTCTCTCTCTCTCATAACTCATTTTAATAGAATTGCAAGTGAGAAAAAAACATACAGCTTTGTTGGATTTGTCTGACAAAAATATGTGAATGGTTACTAGGAAAAATTAGGAAAACGATGTGGAATCAACTCTGAAACTTCGGATTCATTATTGCAATAGAAGAACTAGCAAGAAAAGAATCTAACAAATATTCCAAATCATCGAAAAATTAGGTCAATTTTTCTCACGACAAGTGAACATTTAGTAGGAAACGCCTGGGAAATCGTATGCGGAATTAGCAGAAACCTTTCTAATAAATCATTTTGGCAGAATCACTTGCAAGAAAGAAATCAAAGAAACTTGTCAACTTTATCAGAAAGTGTGGTTATATTTCCGTTCTTTTCCCCACAAGATACTTGGGTTAGCTAGTACACACACACACACACACACACACACACACACACACACACACACACACACACACACACACACCACCTACTCAGAAAAGACGTCTTACGAACACTTTGTATGTAAGGTTAAACAATTTCAGCGGGTAGAAATCCATGAGTGACACATATAGGGAAATTTACATGTTAACATAAACTTTTAAAGCAAGGTAATTATACACACTGATTTCCCGTAACTATTGTTTACACAACTATGAGCTGCTGAGTCTGTTTGTATTTATCTCTTCGATCAAACTGAGAAATATTGGTATGTAGGATCATGGCTTGAGTGTGTGTGTGTGTGTGTGTGTGTGTGTGTGTGTGTGTGTGTGTGGAGGGAAAGGGGGGGGGGGGGCGGTAAGCCTGTGCGTGCGCACAAAGATACCCGTGTGTATACATACCCAGTAGGCAAGAGATGTTCCATAAGGGCTGAAGCTACGTTACAACTTTGCGTAGAGTAAAATAACGTTGCATGAGGCATATTCACAATCAGAACGCAGCAGTGATTATGGTTTTTACAAATCTGTAGCTAAACTGAGCTATTACATGAAAAGTAAGTTTCTAAAATCATCAGAAAAGATCAAGTGAACCAGGAGGTCAGAGAGAGAGAGAGAGAGAGAGAGAGAGAGGGGGGGGAGTTGCATGTTAAGCGGCATCTGCTAGCTCATGCCGAATGCCTGTAAACATGAGAATCTAGTTAGGTCTTACTGTGTGCTTGAAATGAAAAGGAAAAAAAAATTGCTAATGTTTTGTCTTCTGGAGAAAAAAAGAAAGTAATGCACGTGCTTTGTATTTTTCAAAAATGTCTTTACCTCTTATTCAACTTTAAAATGTCTTAAGTCCCTTGTTTCGTTTCGTGCTCTCACTGAATTTCACTCCTTTCTACAAGAATTAGTCACAAAAAAAAAAAAAAAAAAAAAAAAAAAAAAGAAAAAGAAAAGAAAAGAAAAAAAAAAAAATCCCACACAAAACCAAAACCAAGGGAATAGACCAAACCGCAAGAACTGAAAATTCACCGACAGCTTGAATTGGAATCTATATCAGCTTCTCTCTACCTTTCTTCTTTTTTTTTTCTAAAAACAAATTTTCATTACGATTTTAAAACAGTTTTAAGCGTATTCGGAACCAACGCGTACGACAAACTTGTGCATGCTCTCTTTGTATGATAAACTATTTTTAAAAATCTGAATGAATAGTTGATGGACAAACGCTTAATACTGGAGAAAGTCTTGATCTGTCATAAATCGCTTTGAAGTTTCTTGTACATCTCCGGTAAGGCCAGCCGCTATTTCATGATATTACCGGATCAAAGAGAAATGAGGGGAATGTTCTGGCCCTCGGCCCGGCCTGGCATACCAACTGACCATACGTCATGTAGTGAACCGCATGTGTGTATTTCATGGTGAGGGTCCTTACTTTGGAAGGACTGAACATTTTCCCCAGTGCTCACAGTCCAGAAAAGTACTTGCTTGATGGTCTGAGCGGTAAAATTAAAACTAAACAACAACATGCATGCCAAAGGAAATAAATAATGGAGCCAGGATTTCCGACTTGCACATCGAACTTCTTTCATTATAGTTTTATTTTTTCAATTTGAGACCTTGTTCAAAAAAAAAAAAAAAAAAAAAAAAAAAAACCCCATCTGCTGCAAAGAAAATTTTCACAGCAATGATTTAACTTAGAAAGAACTCTGTGTGTGTGTGTGTGTGTGTGTGTGTGTGTGTGTGTGTGTGTGTGTGTATGAGTACAACTTATGCTTAATCTGACATTAATGGTTTCAGCCAATCAGTGTGTGTGCGTGCGTGCGTGCGTGCGTGCGTGCGTGCGTGCGTGCGTGTGTGCGTGTGTGTGTGTGTGTGTGTGTGTGTGTGTGTGTGTGTGTGTGTGTGTGTGTGTGTGTGTGCGTGCGTGCGTGTGTGTGACTTAAACAAGGCAGTGTTCATGTTCAGGACGATTTTTTAGAGAAGGAGGCGGGGCAGGGAGAAACGAAGGGGGTGAGGGGGGGTGGTGAGGAGGGGAAGTATAATTCAAAAACAGCCGGTAGAAGATGTTTATAATCTCTATGTTTAGATGCTTTTTGACACTAAAGTGCACGAAAGAGAGAACAAAATAAATTCCCGATGATATACAATTTTCTTCCTAAGTATGATAGTGTTCGAAAGGTTTACAACCAGATTATCTCGTCCAGTCTACTGAGTCCCAGATTCTGATCGTTAGCAACCCTTTCCCAGCTTTTATTATAGCAAGCTTCAGCAACTACAATTCCTTCAATTATAACTATCCATTGCAAAATTTTGCACCCAGTTCAAAGAGGTAAGTGCGTGTGTGTGTTCGTCTTTCGTTTTCAGTGTCTTGAATATTATGTATCTTGCCTGAAGGAGACCAAATAGGTCAAAAAACGTTTCAAATATTCCTTTGCAAAAACACGTCGTCTCAAATACATCTGAACTATTCAAATACCTCACCAGCGCTGTTCAACATTTTCGGGAAAATATTCGCTTACATCAGAAAAAAGACCTTATATCATTTGGAATTTCTGTTGAATATTTCTTTGCAGACGCGTCGTCACAAATACATCTGAGTTATTCAAATACCTCATCAAAAATGTTTAGTGTCGTTGCTTTTTTTTTTTTTTTCTTAAGGAAAGGATCTGCCGACATCAGTTTTATCATGTTATTGAAATTTAACTTACATAATTTAGAATTTCTGGTAACCCCCGGTGTTTGATGTCAGACAGACATTGGAAAGCCACTGGAGATAGAGCATATTGCTTTGTAAACATTCAGGAATGAACACGGAGATGTTTGATGCATAAGCTTTCAGATTCCATGAGTGGTCAGAACGACATTTATAAAGAGATAAACTTGTAAATCTACATAACTACCTACAAACGTGTTTAGTGCATAGAAAATTGTTTCCTGCAGGATGTTTTATGATTTAAGCAGAGGCATAGGAAAACACTAACTTTGTTATCGATGAAAGACGTATTCAGTCATTTTTGTTATTCAACCTCACCCCTTCCCCAACCCTTCACGAGTGAGAGTGCCCACGCACACACAAACATACATACACGCGCGCCTGCGTACTAAAACCGTATTATCCTAATTACTTACACATGGAAATGAGTATGCAAAATAGAAGCTCTTGTAAAAAAAAAAAAAAAAAAAGAAGCAAAAATCGAAAAAAAAATCAATGCTTCATACAAAACACACACAACAGTATTCATTTGAAACAATTAAAATGCAAATAATTGAAAATACTGCCCTTGAGCAGACACACATCTGAATACATATACATACAGAGCAACAGAAATATGCCCCCCACCCCCACCCCCACTACACCCCCATTTTAAAACGTAGAATGACAAGGACCAGCCTTTGAATATACACATCAAATATGAGCTTTTTCTGTTTGTTTGTTTGTTTTTTTTTGTTTTGTTTTTAGATGAACGTTACAAACCAAATATCATAATGATGATAATAAAGACTATACACTGACAGAATGAGGAAAGTAAACGTTACAAATACCAAAAATGTCTATATATAATACAATGTAATACATACATACATGTAAATAGAGACAGATAGATAGATGGATAGATAGATATGGATATATGTAAGTATGTATGTATGTATATACATATACTTGGAGTAAAATAAAAAAAAAACCCACAGAAGTAAACAGTTTCATTTTAAATTGTATAATCTCCAATAACATTTTCGCTTAAAAGCTTCTTCAGTAAATGGTATATATATATATATATATATATATATATATATATATATATATATATATATATATATATATATATATATATATATATATATATATATATGTATGTATATACATGGATATATATATTTTTCCCTTTATTGTATAAATACATACCTATTTGCAATTAAATAGACCATATGTACATGAGCATATGCATGAACATGGAGCGCAAAAGACTGGACTCGGAAGTGTCAATGTGTGACGCCAAAAGAAAGCTGTCTACAAGCACTGTGCATCTCTCTTTACATTTTGAATTTTATTTACTATTTCATTTTTTGTGTTAACCTTGGATCCGCGTTCACTTTGTTGTCTTTCAAAACACTGAAGGGCCGATTACCACCTACACTTTTTTCACGACCATTTGGTTGTTCAGTTTGTAAACCACAAATTGCAGGGACGATTGCATGTCCTTATGATATATCCATAAGTGGGATTTAAAGTACATTCTTTGGCTTTTCATGCTTTCGTCAGAAATTCAGTGAACCTGACCAAAACCCATTGAGATAGATTACATTTCAAGAGTAAGCTTCCTCCCTGTATCCCTTTTTCACCTGTAAGGAGGCAAAAGTGTTTATTTCTTCTGTTTATACTTTAAATATTATAGAATATTATCCAATCTACCATTTCCGTATTTTAGTCATCATGGACGGCCTCAAAAGAACATAAAACAGAAATATGTTGAAAACTAGTATTTCCAGCCCATAATTTTTTAATGACTATTTGTTGAGTCGCGGTGACCCAAAACATTTCTGCCATTTGCCGAACCTGCCGGAGAAGAACCAAAGTTTTGACACGCGTGTCCAGGCTGGGTTAAAACAAGGGTTTCCTTTAGGATGGAAGTTTTCATGCGCCTGTGCATCTGTTCCCTTTTAGGTCCTGAAAGAAGCACCCTGATCTGAAGAAAAAAAGTTACGTTCCCAGTAGCTAGCCACAATTAAATCTACGTATCCCTCTATTATTATTATTATATTATTGTTGTTGTTGTTATTTTCTATTACAGGGTCGGGCATCGGACAGCTGGAACGAGCGCTCTTGAAAATGCCTTCGTCAGCCTGACCAATTTCCGCCAGCTAGGATGCAGCGATCACTGTTCATGATCAAGCCGCATTTGCCTTTTGGGACTAACATCGCCAACATATTTCAAGCTGCATGTGGGCTATGCGGTAGATGGCTCGTTTACAATGTTCACTTGGCACTGCGAATGCTATTAGGGTTCGGTACCCATATGGCTCACTTCCAGTAGCCCGATCTGGTCCTCAAGGGTACTGGGGCCTAATGAATTTTTTTTTTTTTTTTTTTTTTTTTTTTTCAGTGATTCCGTCACGTTCGGGTATCATTGCGTCCCAACGCTGGGCCTTATTTGAACTGGGCCTTAGCGGAAGTGGGACGTCATTGCATCAACCTCAGTCACAATCGTTCCATTACTTTCCCGTTCCATTACACCCTGGGTCCGATAACACCCGTTACTGTATGGTATGGCGCAGTAGCCTACTATTACGGCCCAGTACATTTTCATATCGATGACGTATATCTTATCTACTCATCTGACAAGCGTGCGGGAGAGACACAAAGAGAGATAATGAAACAAGAGTGTCAGAAAAAAAAAAAAAACCTTTTGGGGCGCGGTCGGGTGGGGTGCGAAGGGAAAGAGAGAGGCGAGAGACAGAGAGCATTTCTGTGTCTGTCTCTTAGTGAGCTTATCCGTCTCTTCACTGCTTGCTGGTGCAACGTTTCCGTAATCACTCTCTGCCCCAAATCACCCCGCCGCGCATGAGAAAGGGTTACATTCTCAAGGTGTCCCCAAACAACAAAAACATGTCAATCAAAGCAAAGTGCACCTGAATTTGAGAGGGGAGTGATTTTAGACCTCAGTCAGAACTACACTCTTCCTAACCCCCCCCCCCCCCCCCCCCCCCCCCCCCCTCGCAGCCCCGTTTCCAAACCACTCCACTTACATCACTCCCATGGAGTGATGTAAGCATGTGCCCATTATTTCCACCTCCCTGTCACATAGGGCGGGTAAATTTTGGCACATGCCTGTATTCATAAGGGGGAAAAAAAAGGAAAGAAGGTCGGAGGGGGAGTGGGAATAAGGATGGCGAGGGAGTGGGGGCGTCTCTACAATAAGACTTTACTTCTGTATGGCTACACGTCAGGACCAAAGCACATTTGAGTCCACATCTGCTGATCTATTACGGCAGTAGTAAAAGCTAAGCTCTTAAACTTCAATTTACTCTTACGTCACTAGATGTCATTATGAAATAAGTCTTCTAATTTTCTTTTCAGTTCTGTATGATTTGACATCACCATTCGATATTATTTTGTTTGGCTTTATTTTTCGCATTGAAAGAACTGGAGGTTACCAGTGCACACGCGCGCACGCACGCACGCGCGCACACACACACACACACACACACACACACACACACACACACACACACACACACACACACACACACGCACGCACGCACGCACGCACACGCACACGCACACGCACACGCACGCACGCACGCACACACACACACACACACACACACACTTTTGGGGAACGTAAGAAACTGAATCCACCATTTTCACAAAATATGTCGCCACAGAGTCTAGTGTGAAAACTGAAAGCAATCCTGAATTCAATACTGATCCGAAAAAAAAAAGAGCGAAATCAGTCTCACCTCAAATTACTTTGGCAACTTACGCTTCTCAGCTTAGGACAGACTCGGGAATTACTCTAATAGATGATCACACATCTGACAGACCTTCTTTTTCCCCAATACCGAAATGGGAACTTGAAAGAGCTTTCTGTCATATTGGCCATACTGATTTTAAGACATGATTTAAGACGGACACATGCCATATTTAATTTTACATGCCATATTTAAATCTAGCATGCCATATTTAATCTTGCTTTGCGGAAAAATATCCAAATCATGTGAGAGTATATACAGATGGATCTGTAATAAATAATCGGTGGAATCAGCAACCTGATACCCGATTTAAAAGTGAGAGATTTTTTTTTGACACTGGAGCGAACAAGACATTTTTTTTTCCGGCCGAACTAACAACAATGCTGATGGCTTTATGTCATGTAATTAGTTTTCCGTGAAGTTTACGTAGAATTTTCTTCTGTGTCGACACGAAGTCGTTACATCAATCTTTGTTTGCGTTCTTTGAAGTTACGGACAAGATCAGAAATAATGAGTGAAAAAAGTCATTCAACATGTCATTTAATTCCGACAGGCACCAAAATCACATTCGCAGGATACCATCTCCTTGTTCATTTTATAATGACAAAGCGGACATAGCAGCCAAACATGGGGCTAAGCGCTTTCCAAGGTCCATCCATTTAAAATCCATCTCTATCATTACAAGAACAGTATATTTTAACAAAAGAGATACGCTCGGAAGGATTTCAAAAGTTCCCGCGTATAATTCGATGATAATCAAAACACGAATTTCAAAATTAGCAAACTTAAAACACATTTTCGTGTGAACCGAAAATAACTTTCTCTAATACATAGATGAAGACTGATGCTTTTAAAACGAAATACATGAGAATATTCTTCATGTTCATGGACAATTATAACACTTAATCATCATATTCTAATATGTTATACATCAAGGGACTTCGTTCCAGTTCTCGCAGCGCACACTGTGTTCTTTTGGGTCACCAGCATGAACTTGTGTGTTTTTTTTTTTTTTTTTTTTTTTTGTATGTGGGTCAGTACCGTCATCGATCACACTCTTCTACTATGGAATTGATCTGTTTAAACACACACACACGCGCACACATCTCTCTCTCTCTATATATATATATATAGCTGAACAATTAAGTAGTGGGGTAATAAAACAAATGCAGGCTAACAATTCTTCGGTCATTATATTATTGATTTGGCAAAGATTTGAAGTTATAGAGAAAAAAAATAAAATAAAATGGAGGAAACATATTATAAATATGAGAAAACCCTTCGTCAGCTGCCTAAGAGAACCACCGTACTCTCTCTCTCTCGAAAGCAGACCTATTTGTATTGCCTGCCCATCGGCCTTTCGACCATTGGATCAGACTCTTCGTGGGAGACACGTCCGATTGCGTTTGTGCTCTTGGTGTCAAATAGAGACACACCACAGTCCGTAATTCTGTGGTGTTCTCACCACCAAGGGTTAAAAAAAAAAAAAAAAAAAAAAATCAACAACCGCCCAACCCCCCCCCCCCCCCCCCCCCCCCCAAGCGGCCAGCGAAGGATAGTAAATGGAACACAAAACGAAAGTGTGGAGAGGAAAAAAGTTGCAGAAAAACTATGCAAACAGTATAAATATGTAGACAATCTTTGAGCCTATGCTTGAGGATCCATTCAAGGATGCAAGGGAGACCAAAAGATATGGAACAGTCCGAGTGGTCAGCTCTGCTGTTCAATAACCCAAACACTGTCAGTGGCTAAGAATTGTGCAGAACAACCTTTTCTTGAAGAGATGCAATCTCTCACTGATTGACCAAACAATATATTGCTGAACAATAAAGTAGTGGGAGAAAAAAAAGTGCAGGCTAACAATTCTTCAGCCATTATAGTAATGACTTGGTGAAGATTTGAACTTGAAGAAAAAAAAAATTTTGAAGATAAAAAAAAAATTGAAGATAGAAGAATAATATATATATATATATATATATATATATATATATATATATATATATATATATATTATATATATATATATATATATATATATATATATATATATATATATTGTGTTGCTAACCAACAATAACTTTAAAAAAGTGCTCAACAGGGTTGGGAGCGGCATCTGTTAAAACTTTGATTAAAATATATATATATATATATATATCAACTAGCCCTTTTTGAGTTCAATATTTTACGCTCAATGTTCATGCATACGGTTTTATTTGTCTGTCGTTTCATATCTGTTTGCAGGCCGAGAACAATAATTTTGATGTTCATCATGCTGCTGCTGATTTTTCCGGTTACACGAATATCTGTTTATTCCCCCTTGCCCCTGACGCTCCCCGAGTGTGTGTGTGTGTGTGTGTGTGTGTGTGTGTGTGTGTGTGTGTGTGTGTGTGTGTGTGTGTGTGTGTGCGCGCGCGCGCGCGCGCACACACACACATTCGACTGTTTCCTTATTGTATAAAGTACAAAATGGAAATTTTCTTACAGCAAAATATAACAACCAAGCGGTCAAAACATTAATCATCCTATTTTCGGAAATAAAAATGAAACAATATGTCATGGCGATAAAAAAGGTGTCTCATCAACAAATTGCGTAGGCACAACCATTCTAATGTATCTGGGGGGGGGGGGGGGGGGGGGGGGAACCGTAGGCGCCCAAACAATAGTGAACAAAAAATGGACGCCTTAGTCTTTCGAACGATCCGCCCCAGTATCAACCTTAGAAAATTATGTCATGGCAATGAAGTTATACAACACGGTACATCAAAACAGAAAAAGAAATGAGAAAAAAATGTCATTGCTGGGTAAAAACATGGATTCCAAAACACACACACACACAAAAAAATCGCTTCATTCAGCCTCCTGTACAGGGTAAAGGTATGAATAAATACTTCTCCGAAACAGAAGTTGGTCAGAAGATTCAAGAGTCATACATACAGGCTACATGAGTCGTACTTTGTTCCCTCCCCCCCCCCCCCCCCCCCCCCCCCCCCACCACTCTCTCTCTCTCTCTCTCTCTCTCTCTCTCTCTCTCTCTCTCTCTCTCTCTCATACTCATCACCAGACAGAATCAAACAGAATCAAATTATGAAGAGCAAGGCAAGAAGGGTGTAGTACCTGCATGTACAGAATATCTGGAAAAAAAAAAATCACTCAGTATCAAAACGACAGTCCACGCACACGTAAGAAAAAAATTACAAGCATCTGAAGAATAAATAGACAAATGCTATGTAACAGACCCACACATTTTAAAACAAAATTAATGAGAACTTTGAGACACAAAATTGTCTTAAATCAAATTAATAGAAAAAACATCTAAATTTAAAACAAGTTACAGTTGATAACTTGGACACACATTAAAAATTATCATATATTTCATCAAAAACCAAACACACGAAAGGAAAAAATGTTAAATCAAGTCTGTCAAAAAAATCATGTTGTAAAAAGGAAACAAAGTCCATTGATATCAAAATCGTCAAATTAAATCACTAGTTACATATACACAACCATACATGTAGATCGACACTTCGTTGCTTAATAAATAATGGGACAACTACACGGCATACGGGTTGACATTTTTTTTTTTATAGAAACACACACACACACACACGCGTGCGCACGAGCACACACGAAACAGACCGATTTAATTCCATACAAAGCAAGTTATCAAAACTATGTGTAAGTAAATTCGCAAAAGTATCAAAAAAGATAAACATGTTCAGGATTACAGACATGCATAGCAAACGTTACTCTGTACAAATTACACTTGAAAAATGTTAAGAGTTTAGAAAACATACACATATAAAAGTAACAAATGAAGGCATATCGGAAGGTACATGAAGAAAATACAAAAAAATATAGAGGCATACAAAAATAGAACATGACAAAACTGACAGAGACAGATACATCAGAGAGATTGTAAAAAACAAAAAACAAAAAAACAACAACAACAAAACCGAACATGACAAAGCTGACAGAGACAGATACATCATCTCTCTCTCTCTCTCTCTCTCTCTCTCTCTCTCTCTCTCTCTCTCTCTCTCATTTTACGAGTTGTTAGACAATAAGAGAGGATATTTTTTCTTAAACACAAAACTGAAAAATATTTTTTCCACGGGACAAAACTTGTATCAAAATCAAATATTTTCAACAAAGTATACAAACAGATTATACGTAAGTTATTCAAAAAAGTATTTACAGGTATGTTATCTTATATTTCGTTTAAAATCCTGTACACTATTTGTAAATACCTAGTAAGCAATGTCGGAAGAATACATAAAGTAAAACATTAAAAAAAAAAAAAAAAAAAAAGACGCAGGGACAAGCAGAGCTGTAGAATTAAATAGGTGCTGAAACGGTTTCAGCTTTGTTAACAGTTTCGCTTTTTAAAAGAAAAAGATACATATACGATAAGAGAATGGATTTTCCTTTCTGATCAGAAGCAAACTGAACGCACAATCAAGATTTTTTTTTTTTAATTATCTGTGAGAACCTGACTTTTTGTTGTTGTTGACGACTGAAGTGCAAATTTGTCGTGTTCATGGGTACTATAAAGCAGCAAGGACAATTACTTCATATCCAGGTAGTCAAAAATTGCTTCAATCCAAAAATATACAAACCCTTGACGACGATCAGACAAGGAAAGTAAGAAAGGACACACACACACACACACGCACGCACGCACGCACGCACACGCATGCGCACACACACACACACACACACACACACACACACACACACTTATCAAAAATGTACAAAAAACATGCAATGCAGTTTTGCTTATTCATAAATTATACAAATTGTAGGAACAATACAAAAGAAAAAAGTAGGAAACATTGTGGTCAACGTTGGCACAAATCTATAGGCAGAGCGTGTGTGTGTGTGTGTGTGTGTGTGTGTGTGTGTGGAGAAGCAGGAGGATAGGGGGGAGCATGGAGTGTGAAGCATGGCAGGGAAAGATTTTGACGTAGTATGTTGATCTTTTGACGCCATGAAGTTCTCCAGCGGACGTCACGTAGCCGCTGATGACGACGTCAATGCTGTGAGGCTGATGGTGGGTGGAAGGGGACACAGGAGATTCTGCAACAGAAAAAAATGGATACCGGTGTCACCCACTTTTTCCCGTTAATGAGTCGCAAAATCTGGGGGAAAGTGCCATATCATTTGTTTTTTTTTTACTCAACCGCTAAGTAATAAAGGAAACCAAATGAAGTTAAACGACCAAACTAAATTGACTGTGGATATTGTAACATCTAGGTTGTAGAAAGTGATATTTAAGTCATCAAGGACAGGACAACTGTGTAGCCTACACAATATGTTTTGTTTTCCGTGTCAGATTTACATATTAGGCATTTCTTGACACTGTCTCTGTATATCTATCAAAATGCACGGATAAATCAGATTCAATGAACCAAGATCTGGACAATGTACATCGTACATAAATAGGCCTATCAATCATGAGAGTCTTGGACTGCCTCTATTCGAAAAATATGTCACTAAAAATGACACGAGAATCCCTAATCTGCCATTTGCAGTCCATAAGTTTTTGTTTAAACAGAGCAATAAACGAAAGCATACAACATACACTCTGACTTTCCCAAACAAGGAACCACCCAGACCCACTTTCAGTATCACAGATCTGTCATGTTCGCTTTTGTTTTCTCTTTATCAGAAAGACTCGCTAACATTTAGTATGTTTTAAAGAGAAGTGAAAGCTCATCCAGTCTAAATTAAAAGAGAAATTACTGTACTGCCAAACGAAAGAGTAAACAAACTACAAAACAAACACTGGGCGTTTTGACATCCACATCCATTTTGCCACTAATTGGATGAGGTAATTGACTGACTGACTGTGTTCGCGCTTCGTTTTCATTGTCTCGAATGTTATTCGTCTTGCCTAACGAGGATCAAAGAGGTCGAAACGCGTAGTGTTTGCGTTGTAGTTTGTTGCACAATAATTCTTCTTTTCATTTTGTTCCAATTTCCGCCCGCAGCCACCTTACTTTGTAACCCTCATCCAGTCCAGTCAGTTTGCACTAGTTTGTAATACAACAAACTGAAGACTCCACAGTCCGTCGGAATCTGTAAAGTCTCCCATGAATAGTCATTCAGTGTTCGGCCTGCTCACAACCAGATATTTTTCAGAGCAAATCAATGAACACTGTCAATGACTGAAAATGTCAGGACCGTATGTCTCCGCACTATATATTACAATAGGTTAAGTTTGAGCATCATCATGAATATCACCTGAGCATCTTGAGCAAACAATTCACACTTATCATTCAGCATGTAATTTGTTCAAAATACTCAATGCAGCCCTCTATGCCTTTCTTGCTAAGTTATAACATGTTTAAGAAAAGATCAGTTTCGTAGTTAATATTTTAAGATAGTGAGATGAATTTCACAACTTTTTTTCAGGATCATTATCGTACTGGCTTTCCACAGAGAGGGAAACCCGCCTGTTCTAACCACTGTAACACAAAACTGACCCATATTCACTCTGAGCGGGAACTGAAGATGAGGAATTTTCATGGTTAACTTTCTATTAGTCCAAATAACAATCATCCTTGCTAAATAAGAATGAGAGAGAGAGAGAGAGAGAGAGAGAGAGAGAGAGAGAGAGAGAGAGAGAGAGAGAGAGAGAGAGAGAGAGAGAAAACGACTGTTCTCGCAAAAAACTCGGAGATACGTTTCATTAACATGATCACCACTCCAGTGTTTCAGTTTTCTGCTCTACTAAGTGATATATGGTGTGTATGTACGTGCGTGCGTACCCGCATGTGTGTGTGTGTGTGTGTGTGTGTGTGTGTGTGTGTGTGTGTGTGTGTGTGTGTGTGTGTGTGTGTGTGTAAGAGACAAAAAAAAAAAACCTGAGAGAGAGAGAGAGAGAGAGTTCGCTATTAATACTTCAGAATTTTCATCCAGCTACAGCCAAAGCCCTGTATGAGGGTATGTGATATTTAGGCATTATAACACTAGTTATCTACAATAAAAAGGTCATGGAAATAGTGCAAGCAAGACAACGTTCATTATTGTGAAATTTTATTAATAAAGTCGGTCGATGATATTATAAGAAGATGTAAAAATATCAAGACTAAACCAAGCCAATCCCAAACAACCAACCAACCAAATATACTTGGTGACTGTCAGTGACTTTCTCATAATGGGCTTTTCGTTGTATTGTCACTGTGCCCTTTATATCCGTCAGAATATACAGCTAAATCAGACTCATCGAACCAAAATATGGGACAGTGTAACGTGTATTTATCTATCATCTGACATTTTAAATTATCTGTATTCGAAAAACCTGTCAGTATAGTTAATTGAATTCCAAGTCTGCCGTCTCATGGTCAACATGTTTTCGTTTTACACATAGTGATAAGGAAGGTATACAGTATACACCCTGAATTTCCCAAAGAAGACCTAGACTCATTCAGTGTAACACGGATCTTTGATGTCCAATTTATTTTTCCTTTATCAGCAATATTCAGTAACACTTTTTAAGCTTTAAAAGGACGTCTATGCTTATCCCCTTTGCCAGTTTTTACCAGTATTGACCGTGACAGATTGAAGAGTTTACTGTCAGTGGGAATCTATGAAATTTTCTCGAAACAAAACCATTTGATTTTTGCATACTCGGGGCCAGGAGTTTTTTTTTTTTAATTTGTCAGAAAAAAAAAAATAAATGAACACTTTCAAGAACAGAAAATGTCTTCTCTATCCCCTATGCCTACGCATCATATGTTAAAGGAGGTTGAAACTGAGCATAAAACATCTTCAACAAACAATTAATAAAGTTACTGTTAAGCACACATCCTTATTTTAAAAACATTATTTGCAGCCCTCCCTTTACCTAACTAATGCCACTGTAACTAAAGCTAAGTTTCGTGGTGAACATTAAATCCACAATTTTCCTCATTTTCACAATTAAAGTTAACAATATTCACATTTACATTTTCAATGCTCACAGCTCCACGTTCAACCGTTTCAATTTCAACAGCCATTTTAAGATAATCTAAGATGATTAAACCACTTTTCAATAGATATTGCGTTAATATGATGTGTCTTTTTATTTGAAAAGTTACACTTATAGTACAAAACTTTTCTCTGTTTGTTGACGTATAACATCCAGTTTTCCAGTGCAGCGTGGTGTTATATATATATATTTTTTTTTTTATAGTAGGTACTTGAATTCCCTTCCTGCTTTACTGTATTGGCGCGCATCATTTTTGTCCGACGATTTCTTAGATACTCTAAGTAAAGTAATCATCTGATTTTCTGTTATTGTATTTTACATTCATTGTCATACTATTCGTTTGTTTTATTCTAGTTAAGATAAATTTTCTTTTCCGTGCACCCACCTTGCTGTCTTATACGTCTATTATGCGCGCTAAGTGCATTACATCTACTGTTTGCACGGCATAATCCAAACTCGTTCTCATCTTACATTCCATTCATTGTTAGCATATTATTGAACATGTTCTGGATTCTAGACAATTTTTGTCCTTTAAACTTGGATAGTTCTATGTTAAAAAAAAACTGTTTATCTGTTTGTTTTTTTGTTTCTTACAGAAATCAGATATCAAAGGTTGTTGGACTGATTCTGTTCTTTAAGCCACGAAGCCTACAACAGTTTTGCATATTGCACAATCGGTCTTCAGAAATCAGAAAATAAGCAGCATTGCTGTTTTCACAATCGGAAATGTATGTGCAGTGACCCTGAAGGTCACCATTACATACAGCAATTGAAATATCCGATCCTAAAACAAGACATAAATTCAGAATCAGTTTATCATACGAATGTAATTGAGTCTTCTGAATGTCTTACTACAAGTATGTCGTCTGTTTTATGAAACACTAACTCATTTACTTGATCATCTCGATGTTTTGGGAAAATAGCTGCTGTTTTTGTGTTTTGATCACCATACAGTAGTACATTCAGAATGATTTATCAACAACAGTTTATCAATTAAAATATTTACGAGATAAGAGAGATTCCACTATTAAGCTCAAGTTTTGCATAATACGGTGAATTGAAAGATGGTACATACGCACACACAAGAATAATTTTTTTGTTCAAAACGAAATAGAGAGAGAGAGAGAGAGAGAGAGAGAGAGAGAGAGAGAGAGAGAGAGAGAGAGAGAGAGAGATCTCACAGTTCATACTTTTTACACTTAACATTTAGAAGCCAAAATTCAAATGAACGCACAAAACAGGGTGCATAGTAAGGCAGATTCTATATACAGCACAAATTATGCAAAAGAATTGTCGACAAATATATGTCCTCTTCCAGACGTGAGAATGTTTTTTCATGCTGAGTGCTGTTAGAGTCTTCTTTTTAACTGAAAAGTTATCAAAATTTCCTACCCCAGCTTGAACTGTCGATATACCGAAAATGGACCAGAAACCCTGAGTCTTACCTTCATAAATGAACAAAAACCTGGACTGCTGGTAGACACTTGACACGTGGAAACATTGATGAATCGAAACATTTTCCTGCCGGTGCTGATGCTTGAAACGAAAAGCCAGGGATGCACGCAAACACAGGGACAAAAAGAACTGCGAAGATGTTCTGCAAACTGGAAGAATTGTTGGAGCAGACTGGATTGTGGTTTGCATGAGAGTCCGTAGTTTGATGCAAAGGGGAACTGATGATGATCAGCTGCAGCTGGCTTGTGGAAGATTAGTTTCGGCAAGGTTTACTGTGGATGATCAGACTTGAATCAGCTACGCCACTGGAAATAGGCAGACCAATGACACACCATCACTGTGCTGAGTGCAGGTGATTTCAATGGAACTGATGAAATGATTTTTCTGTTTGACTGACAGGATTTCAGTCTACATGGGAACAATACCTCTGACTCATCTATCTGGAAGGCAGACTTGATCATCGTAGCAACACAGCATTGAGACTCAAGACTCACAGAATATACAGAGACAGGCGGGAGGAGAGCTCCAGGGGAAGAGCGGTAACAACCACAATGGCGAGTAGAGTCAGAAAGAGTCCACGAACAGTTCTGTGCGGTACAGTCTGCGGGCCCGGGACGTGCTATTGTCGCTTCCTGAAGACACAGCGCTCCACATGGGTTGAGGATCCATGGTGGACGAGAACGTCGTGGAGGAGCCCATCTCAGGGGCGGGCGGCGCACAGATTGCCACTGGTCATCGACTCCATGGGTGCAGGTACCAGGTAAGGCATATTCCAGGACATGGCGCATACACACCACACAAACAGAGGGGGACCAGAACGACGACGGGCAAAAGAAGCAGGTGTGTACTTTTCTTACTGCTGTGGACGTAGAACGGGTGTCTACAATCCCAGTTTGCGGACCAAGAGTGCTGCCGTGATTGCTTGTAGTATGTTTTTCCAGCGTGAAAGCGAAAATACGGGATTCTACAAGTGGTGAAGGTTGTTTACGTGGCTCCTAAGGGCGAGGAGAGTAGCGAGTTCTTTGACGTCAGCTGGGCGGCCGCAGGCTTTATAGACGTTGGGTTGGCATGTGGTGGTCACCATGATAGTTTGCCCTTCAGGCACGGACCCTCTACATACCTGCTACCGCAGAACAC
>JADBJO010002495.1:85000-87500 GCA_016801955.1 Conus betulinus
AAGGAAGGGGGGGGGGGGGGGGGGGGGAGGAGTAGTGTGACTGTAAGGGGGAGGGGGGGGGGGGTATGGACCATAGTACATATTTGGGTTTGTGGAGGGGGACAGAACTTGCGCATTTTTTGGACAGTCCAATATCATGACACTTCGTGGGCCGAAACAGTGTGCCTTTAGCGTGCCCAGCAGCTGTTGGTTGAGTTTTTATGTCTCCATAGCATGGTTTTTAGGAACTAGCTGTACACTGCAATAAGTAGACCCAGGTGTCTGACGTTTGGTGAAGTCTGTATCTGCTTTGGGAAGGAGGCATCCAGGATAATCGTTTTTCTCAAGCAGGGCAGTCATTCGTTTGTAGTCGGTGTTTTCTTTAGACGATGTCAGCCGTCCCAGACGGGTGTCTGGGTATTGATGGTGTCTTGCCTCGTTGACCTCCCTCCAAAAGGCCGTCTTCAGAACTACCGGTCGGCTGACTTCATGGCGGGTGACGACGGTCAAATGCCTCGGGAGGCCGACCCAGAAAACAGGCAGGAAAACAGTCGCCAAGCCGCCGCGAAGATCAACGACCACTCTGCGCCTGTAGGGATGTTCCCAACCCACTCTTTTTCCCAAAGTGGAAGGGTCTGCTGGTTGCAGAGTGGCAGCGCCTCGTTGCCGAGCTGACCCGCAGCCTCATGAGCCGTCATCCGGCGACACTGGCTAGACTCGTCGTCACTGCTGACACGAGGATGGCAAGATGCGCCGCCCTTCATCAATCTGCCTCCTAGGCGCCTTCCATTGGTAATGCCACCTCCCAGCTGGCATGGATCATGTGGCGGACCAATATTTCGCCTGCTTTGATTATGTTACAAGGTACCTTACGGAAAAAAGCGACAAGCTTTCACATTGAAAGAGATCAAGATGGTTGTAACAACCCCATATATTGTTTCCATGATCTATGTAAATGCTTGATTCAGCGTAGCAAGAAAGCGATAGATCTGGACTGGTACGCCTGTGTCTTGTTTGTCCCTCGTTTCTCATTGATGCGACTTTGTCCACATCCTGATGAAGATTCTAAGACCAGAAACCAAGACAAAATCCCATATCTTCAGTTCAATAACGAATCTGTTTGAAATGACTGCAGTCAATATTCAATTGCACATGTTTGTCGATTGGTATCAGCCCTATATAATAATGTCAGAATGTCTTTTTTTTTTCGCTTTGGCGTTATATGTCTTGATTTCATATACAAGCTTGACCAATTTCGTACAGAACAAAATATGGCGAGAGCTTTTAAATTTCTAATTTCAGTGTTCCTCCTGTGCTCACACCATTGCAGGCCGTTCACATCACTGGAACATAATGCATATCACCGGGGGAAAACCAGCACACTGCCCTTCAAAGTGATCTTTGCCAACCGAAAAAAAAAAACAAAACAACTGCAGTTCATGTTCGTTTGAATACAATAGGCACAATGTTTGATACTGTACTTGGTGAGAATATCAAATAATTCAAAAGTCATTTTTCATGTCATGTTAAGCAAGAAAATAGCACAATCTGACAAAGTATGACTGACTGCATTTCAAAGGAATTTGAAATGAAATCGTAATACCCCACCAAAAAACGTCACAGAGTGTCCATTTTCCTGCAGCACTGACTCGGTGACGAAAGAAACAGCAATACCTCACCAAGGATGTCATGGAATGCTCAGTTTCCTGCAGCACTGATGACGAAAGAAACAGTAATGCCTCACCAAGGACGTCATGGAGTCCCCGATTTCATGCAGCACCCACTCAGTGACTGGAGGCCTCGTAATCTATTCCGTTGGAATAAGACTTTAAAATCTATATGATTGGAATGAGACCTTGTAATTTATCCTATTGGAATATAGCCTTATAATCTATACCTCTTGAATGAGGGATTAGAATCTATCCCATTTGGAATTGAGCATTAGAAACGTTCCCATTGGAATAAGGCATTAGAATCTATCCTGTTGGAACGAGGTATTAGAATCTGTCCCACTGGAACGAGACCTTAGAATCTATCCCGTGGGAACGATGCCTTTGAATCTATCCCGTTGGAATGATGCCTTAGAATCTATCCTGTTGGAATGAGGCCTTAGAATCTATCCTGTTGGAATGAGGCCTTAGAATCTATCCTGTTGGGATGAGGCCTGAGAACCTGTCCCATTATAACGAGGAATTAGAATCTATCCTTTTGGAATGAGTCGTTGGATTCTACCCCTTTGGAAAGAGGCCTTAGAATCTATCCCACTGGAATGAGGCCTTAGAATCTGTGCCATTGGAATGAAGCCTCAGAATCTGTCTCGTTCTGGCTTTTTGCTGTTCAAATTTTGACTTTTTTAAATTGTAAAACTGTGTGTGATTGCTAAATGGAAATGAATTTATTTGAATCAATTTATCCCGATGGAACGAGGTCTTAAAATCTATCCCATTGGAATGGTGCCTTAGAATCTATCCCATTGAAATGAGGCCTTAGAATCTTTCCCATCGGAGTTGAATTGGCAAAG
>JADBJO010002495.1:92500-100000 GCA_016801955.1 Conus betulinus
AAGAGCACAATTCTTATGACTCCTGTCTCTTCCTTTGACTTTTTTGTTAAGTTTGCTCCCAGTGTTTCAGCCTTTAACGATAACCGCCAAAGGAGGCCTTAAGATCAAAATATTGGGAACCAATGAAACAGACAAAGTCAAAGAGATAATAGATTCAGTCGGTTTTCCACTTAAGCGGAAAAAATAGTAAAATAAAAAGATACCTAAAGCTCATGGGTAACCCAAACTGTTAGGCAAAGAGACATCAGGCTATAGCATAAGGCATACAGTTGTGTTGTTGCATTCATGACTAAAGCATTCATATCATTATTTTAATTGCAATATATCTTTTAGAGGAAAATGAACTCAAGAACACTTTGATGCAACTAACTACAAACATTTAGAAATTACATGGCTGTTATAATTAGATTGATGTGGGTGATAAAGCAGGGAACTTGAGTTTCACCAGATAGTTTGTGAATCTATGTGATTTACTGAATCCCATTTCGTCTTTGTTTGTCTGACTGAATCCATATTTGTCTTTGTTTATCTGACTTGATTCTGGTTTACAGGACTTGAAAGAGCAATTATTCATAACAAGACGATTTAGAACTGAAAACCTCTAAAAATATTTTTTATTCGACTGAGATCGCACTGTTTTGTGAGCATTTTGCTCACAAGTGACAAAATATTATTGGGCTCCCAGCAGTTCATGGTAGCCAGTCATGTATGACAGATTTTGCTGATAAAAACAATAATTTTGATTGCAATGCAGTTGGGGTTGTTTTGTTGATATATGTTCCAATAAAATATTGTATAGTGATGGCATTATAGAAATTTTGCTTGCTCCTGACAAAGACAGAGTTATTCAATTAATAAAAACACCAATGCTTTTGGAATCACCCCAGCTAATATTGTTGTCTCGTATGGTTAAAAAGATAAAAGAATTTCAGAAATGACAGTTTTGTATGTACTGTAGCTATTATGAATCTGCGCAGTGATTTGCTGTGAGTGCTCTTGAATTAAGCAATATGTAGAGTGAAAATGCAAAACTTTTTTTTTCCCACAGAGAAAGAAAAGATTACTTTCACAGCTCAAATACAAAAGCAACGGAGTTTTCGCCACAGTAAAACACGCATTGGAACAGAGGGTAAAAACTCAAGATCTGGAGAGGTAAAGAAGAGGATGGGGGGGTTTTATAAGAAGTTACCATATAAACCAAGGACTTGGACATAAAGATACCAGACTTATCGGTGGAGGAAATGAATTAGTCCCAAGCTATGCATGCAAGCTTTACAAACTGATTCGGTCTCATTTCAGATACTTATCCCAGTTTACCGAGAACTACAATATCAATCCACTTGATGATATACTGTAAATTCCAACTGATAGCAACAGCTATGTCATGGCTGTATCAGGAAAAAAAAAAATTTGTCATTAGTAAAAAAAAAAAAAAAAAAAAAAATGATCATGATCAGCTGAAAAATCAGCTGAATTGTAGCCCAGATGACCACACAGTTTCAGGGCTGTCATTATACCATGAATGAAAAAGGAAAAACAAATGACAAAGACAAACTTATAAGTACATTTTTTGCACACCCTCTCCCCTTGCCCCACCTACCTTAGTATGCCACCCTCTCTGTATCAGTCTTAACATCTAGTTTAATACAAAGCCAACCATGTGAAATACTACAGAGACCTCAGTTTAATAAGATAGAAAGAAGTCAACCATGTTAATGCAACAGACATATAATACAAACAACTGCATAGGTTTGAGACCTGTGTCAGTTTCAGCATTCATAATCTCACAGTCAAGTACACAGGTCTATATTATGGCTAGAGAGTGTTGCAAATTGTAACATGAGAAACAAAGAAATGGATAGATAATGAGGAAGCAAATGGCAAAGATAAAATAGAAGTAGGACAAAGCATGTCCTTGCTGGCACACAGACAGCAGGGGAAAGGATAGCGGGTGGGGAGAGAGGAATGCAGAACTCAAGGGACAGAAAATGGTGGCAATATTATACTTGCAAGAATATAAAACAACAGCAACAACAACAAACAATGGCAGCAACAACCTCAATCAATTGAAAGCCAGTCATATGCATCTCGAAATGGACTTGGTTGATTTGAATAGGTGAAATTTTTCTACCTCTGAAGCTCAGTTCCACTAGATAAGTTAGACAGAGGAGGACTGATTCCACCAAAGCATTGTCCTGACAGGTACATGACAGCCTGGGGCATGAGCTTTATATGGTTTGACTCATTCAGCTTAGATTTTCACATGAAAAAAATCACAGGACTGCTGACAGTCTGAAGCTCCAGATATCCACCCATCTTCATGTATTAGAGAACTACAAATTTTGTGTGGTATTTGATTATGCTTAGCAAACAATGATAGTGATAATGCATTATGCATCATGAAGCCATGTTCAAAGGTCACTGATTGTTAGTTTTACTGCAAGTTGTCTTTCCAACCTGAAAATGTTGATGTATGTTTGACTGGAATGATGTGTGTGTGTGTGTGTGTGTGTGTGTGTGTGTGTGTGTGTGTGTGTGTGTTTTAAACCATTCACAAACTCCAACAATCGAATTTGAGGATATTCCAAATTTCATTTTCGTAATACCTTCATTACTGAGGGCCTTCAGTCAAATGGTTAGAACTTTCAGCTGTGGAGTTGGTGGCCATGAGTTCAAACCATTCATAGGGTTGGATTCCTAAACACTTTCCTGTGCACGTAACTGTAAAATGGGTTCATGATTCAGGTCATAGAAGGTGAAGATGGCAGCTGGAGAAGGTTGGGCTCCCCCTTCTATTATGCAGTACCCTTGACACAGTGAACTTGAAACAGTTCCTTCAAGTTTAACATAGGGCCATATGGGTCTTCAAAGACCTTTAGCTTTCTATTGTTTTAAATTCTTATGTCTGTGATGAACTGGGACAAATCTTTTTTTTTTTTTTGTTTTGTTTTTTTTTTTTCTGATTCATGGACGCGCTTGCTTTAGTCAGGTTACTCACATCAGACCAAATGCATGGAGAAGGATGGGGATTTGGGGTGGGGTAATGCATAGTATTATGTATAGAGTTTTCAAGTGTTCATACATTTTTGTTTTTTAACATATGACAGCAGGATGAAAATGGTGTGTGTGTGTGTGTGTGTGTGTGTGTGTGTGTGTATGTGTGTGTGTGAACCTATGAATGAATGAAGTGTGTAGACATTAATCATATTAATAATGATGTATATAGCAGTTGTGATGTACCATCAGATATGTGTTGCAAGACTGTTGAATGAGAGAAAGACAGACAAAAAAAAAGTCACAATTAACACAGGTGTGCTACAGACAAGAGAAGTAAAATTCTAATGGCCTGATTTGGTCTGTTTCAGATCGCAGCCATAGCTCTCATAGCTGTGGGAGCATTTGTGCAGATCAAGCTCGTCAACTACTCAGACTTCTTTGGCAATGAGTACACAGGGCCAGGAATTCTGCTTATTGTTGTTGGAACCTTAATTTTCCTCATTGCATTCTTTGGTTGTATGGGAGCATTGAAGGAGAATTACTGCTTGACCATGACAGTAAGTATTATCGTAATCTTGTGACTAATTTTAATTGGCCATATTCTACGCTTCATTTTATCTGTCAACTATTTTTTTTTTTTTTTGTAATTTGATATTTAGTAATTCAACAAGGAATGTGAAATTGCTTGTTATGTTCCTGATAATTCAATAAAGTATTCTGAATCTATGCTTCATCATATGTATCGACGATTATTTTTGTTTTTGTGATTTTTGCAAACTTTACTTCTAAGTATGAAATTGCCATTTTTTCACAATATTTTTTGGTAAGAACAGCAAAAAAAAAAAAAAAAAAAAAAAAAAAAGGGGGGGGGGGGGGGGGGGGGGGGGGGGGAATATGGTCAAGAAAATGGATTTTCAAAAAGTACGAAATAAAGGAATTCAAAAGGTTAGCTACATAAAACCAAACAAACAAGTAAAAGAAAAACAGACAAAAGTGTTGTAGGTTCATGTTTTATACTCACAAGTTGTTCACACAGTGTTCTATACAAATAACCATGTGCAACTTATCCCTTCACTTGTAAGAAATAGAGCTGATGTAACTAATCACTGAGACATACTTCTTCCTATAAGATGAGTGATACTAATTTTACTTTCAATGATCATGTTATCATCTATTTGAACACTCTGAGAAATCTTTTTCCACAGGAACAGTTTGTGTTTCAGATAGTTCAAATTCAGGACGTATGTTTTTTTATCATGAGGTCAGCAAACAGACAATAGAATAAGTCTTTATATATCTAAAAGAAAAAAAGAACCTGCACATTAGCTAAGGTGTAAGAAGACAGACTCAGTGTCATTTTGGTATGAAGTGTTATATGTTGGAAACATTCTGTTCAGAAAGTGGAAAAAAGAATGAGTAAATTGATTTATGTTACTGATTTGGTTGAGTGATTGACTTGTATTCAAAAGTTTGTTGATTTGTCTTGGTGTGCAATATATTGACTTTGATGTCCATCTGAATGTGTTGTTAGTATTCATATTGATGCATGTGCACTGCTTCCACATGTTGGTAACAATGTCATTCCAGGTAATAAAAGATTATTCTCTGAGAACATAGAAAGTAGCGTTGTCTAAGGTCATCTTTTGACCAGCCGATGTGGTGAAGTGGTCAGAGTCGCAGACTGAAGTCAGAGAGGTCATGGGTTTGATTCCTATCGGAGCCATTTATATATATGTAAGATTTCTGTGTCCTGATCAGCTCCTACCCTCAGTTGAGTTTGCTATGGGCTCATTTGGAAAGATTGGGACCACACTGAAAAGGTATGTCTGAGAATGTTGCTCAGATTTCCTGATTAACACTGCAGGTGTCTGTATCTCTTGCGCCTGAATGACAGCTGGATACAAGAGCCCTGTAATGGCTGTATGTACAAAGGTATATTTCAGTCTGCTGTATTTAGATTTGATTATAGTCAGTACACAAGAACTGTTGTAATTTTAAAAAAAGAACTAATACTAAACTGACTTCCCGTATTCATGCTATCAGCCTGAGTTTGTTGTCAGCTTAGTGGTGGTAAACTTGTGCAATCATGGTAGCATATTTAAAGGGGTTTCTCCCATCTCCTTGCCATCCCTGCCGCACTGTTCAACACCCTTCTAATGGAATGGATTCTCTTCTCTGCCAGATAACCAGAACTTAGTATTGACTTCAAAATCTCTGTGTGTGTGTGACTGTTTCATGCGTTAAGCAGTTATACCAAAATTTTTTCAAAAGGACCAATGTTCCATTTTCAAAGGAACCGAAAGATATTTCCTTTATTGAATAATTTTATAAAGACAATCAAAAAAAGTTGCTCATAAATTTTCTACAGTTAAAAATCCCTGTTATGACCAAGTTACGATCACAAATTTATCATGTAATCTTTACTTTAAATTTGAATGACAGATTGTTGTGATGACATCACTGTGCAATAAATCTTTGAACATTTGTGTTCATCATATGCTGCTTTTTTGTTTCCATAGTTTGCTGTTTTGCTGTCCGTGATTTTCATCCTGATGATAGCTGGTGGCATCGCAGCTTATGTCCTTCGTAATGAGGTCAGGTGATTTTCTTTTTTCAAGATTACATACTCTATGCACTAATGTGAATACAGGCCATATGTGTTTGTGTGTGTGTGTGTGTGTGTGTGTGTGTGTGTGTGTGTGTTTGTGTTTGTGTGTGTGTGTGTGTGTGTGTGTGTGTAGTGGCAGGGGAAAAGGGAGATGATGGTGGTGATGATGGACGGGTTGGAGGTGGAGGGTGGGAGAGGATGGAGATTAAACGTGCATTGAAGATGATGCCCTTTTTGGGTTTTTTTTTTTTTTTTGAGAGACATTATTTAAAAGCAATATTGTGTCACTGTGCACATACTTTACAATGACGTTTATTTCCCAGTAGACTGCAAATACAATGACGTTTATTTCCCAGTAGACTGCAAAGATTACTGGCAAGTATTAAAATTCTGATGACCTTTTAAGATATCTCACTTCTGCGTATGTATGCATTCATAAAAAGGAAAGATGTTACGAAAAAGAATCAAACTTTTGTTCTTTGACAGTTTGGTAGATATAATAAAATATTGATGCGGGGGATTACAGGAACAGGTTTTACTCTCTTGTTGAATCAGATCCAGACGGAGGAAACCTGAACTCTGGAAACAAGTTTTTAAGTCTTTACTTTACTGCAGCTGACCAAGAATTAAGTTTTAATATGATCCTTGCAAAAATCCAAAAACGGAAGCCTGCCATCAGTCTCAAAGCTCTCAACTCCTCCCTGAGGAAAATGAAGTTCATCATGGACTCCCAACCAGGGATTCCATCCAGCTCAGGGAGTTGGCATCCTCCATCAGTCATTTCAGATTCTCATTGACCCAGCCAATATCTGAGAATCATCTGGGACAACTGTGGTTTGGAGTTCTGAGCCCTTTCCTTCATTTCCCCCTTCCTCTTCACAAAAACAGTCAAGGAGAGGGTCTGTGTGACAAATAGGAATGCAAGGGTTTGGTCCTGTAAGGATTGGATACAAAGAGAGTGTGATGAGAGCAGGAGTTGTGGAAGGATATGTGTGAAATAACTTTGAATTAAAGGTTACATCCGCTCTCTCTCTTACTAGTGATGAAAGGGGCAACTTCATGATACACTGAAAATGATTTGTGGTTGGGGGGTTTGGGGAAGATTGTCAGAGATGCTGAGAAAGAGATCACCATGTAATTTCCCTTTGGTTTCTGCACTCCAGAGTTCTTGTGCCCCAGACTGACAGACAGAAGTGAAACTGGGGTGTGATATGAGATTCTGCAGAATCGTTGAATAGACTGACACAAGAGAATTTCATCATCCATAGAACATACATAGTTTTTCTCATCATTAGGTTATAGTTGTTAAGTTAGGTTGTTCATTGTCCATTCTCTCTGTTTCTCTGCCTCTCTCTGTCTCTCTCTCGCTCTCTCTCACTCTCTCTGTCTCTCACTGTCTGTGTCTGTCTGTCTGTCTGTCTCTCTCTGTCTCTCTCTCTCTATATATATATGTGTGTGTGTGTGTGTGTGTGTGTGTGTGTGTGTGTGTGTGTGTGTTGTAGAAATGGATCCATATGCCTTTAAGTTCCAGACAGGGAATGAAGCATTCTGAAAAATCCATCCCTGTTTAAATATATAACTTTTAAAGACACTTACATTTAAGGGGGGTGGGGGAGGAGGGAGGGCAGAGCGAGGGGAGTAGGGGGAAATGAGGAGCTGTCTTTCACCAGTGAGTTCTCTGTTAGTTTTGTTATTGCCCCAGGGCCAAAGTGGATGTCAACAAGAACAGCAAGCAACTATTTTGCTCTGAGCAGCTCGTCAGCATTGTTTTAGGATCCTGGTTATCTGCTGATGAGAAGCACATTGCTCATCAGGATTGTTTGAGGATCCTGGTTATCTGCTGATGAGAAGCACATCGCTCATCAGGATTGTTTGAGGATCCTGGTTATCTGCTG